>JADDOH010004083.1:0-212618 GCA_016648135.1 Agrypnia vestita
ATTGATTGATTGATTATGTGTTATGTATGTATATTCCCAATCGGTCAAATATCTATATTTCTATCATTTCGGTAGCAAGATTGGTTTTAACAAAATTAAATCTGAGTACGTCATAGTAAATGATAATAATCAGAGCATGGTTGTTAAATAACTCCAACGGTTTACGATATTTGATAAAAAGTATGGGAAATAAAATTTATTACTTAATAATTTTTTTTGAGCATATCCCTTTTTCACTGTGCACTTTAATTCAACATCTGCGCTTCAAATCATTTGGGAGCTTATGAGGAAGATTTACATTAAAGTGCTTTTTAAACATCTAAAATATGATGATTTTGAATCAAAATTGTAATGAAAATATGACGTGTGGCTTGAACAATCTTTTTTAATGTTGCCTTATTTAGAGGTAATTTATTTTGGAGTGTTTATAGTAAGTTTTAATATGTATATGATTAAATGTTTTAATCAGAGAGAAATCATAACGAATAAATATATACAGACTATTCAATCAATTAAAATTTCAATTAAAAAATATATGAAACAATTTAAATTATTGTAATTTGACTAACGCACTAATTTAAAAAAAACGCAGGCGTGTAATCTTATGTGCTTTTAATATTAGACATGATTG
This sequence comes from Agrypnia vestita, assembly GCA_016648135.1. NCBI lineage: Eukaryota > Metazoa > Arthropoda > Insecta > Trichoptera > Phryganeidae > Agrypnia > Agrypnia vestita. Next base: position 632 of record JADDOH010004083.1, read on the forward strand.
ATAACAAAATAATATGGACAAAAGACTTAATTATGTTCAATACAAAACGGCTCAAATATTCTGTTCAATTATACCACTGTCTTAATACAGCATCTAAAGCACTACACTTATATTTATTTATTTATGTTTATTATATGAAAATAACATTAACATACATGTATAATAATTGAAATAATATTTTTTTACATAAGTAACACAATATTTATTAATATTTTAATCAGTAAATTTTGAACAAACCAATAAGAATTCAATTCATAACAATATATGTGTAACCGTTCACTATTGCTTCAGGTTAGATATGGCGATTTACTTGTCATGAACGTGTTTCTAAAGTTTTTATATTTCACTAGCTGTGCCCGCGCGGCTTCGCACGCGTAGATTTTTAATACACTGTTTGGATCGTCATAGAACTTTCGCGAACCTCCTAGAACATTCTCCTTCCAGAACTTTCAAGAAATTTATCGAATGTACAGGAACCTTCGAGACACACCGACACATTCCGCCACTCAGTTTAGAACCTTATAAAACTTTTGGGAATGTTCTAGAACCTTCTCCTTCCAGAACATTCTAGAGCAGGTCTTTCCGGAACCTTTTAGACTCACCGACACAGTCGGCGCACCTATTTTGAAACAATCTGAAGCATTTGCAGCCTTCCCATAACAAAACAATGTGCTAGAAAGCACATTTTCGTCACCCACTCCCACCCACGCACAGCCACCCCCACCAAACTCGCATATTTTCGATGTGACACCAAGGGCTATCCACCACCATAACCACTGGTGGGTAGTTGTGGCTGGTTGTGGAGAACATCATAGTATTGTTACAATAATTAGGTAATTAATGCAATTCTAATAAATCTGAATGGAACCTGAAAATTGATTTGGTTCAGTAAGTCAGGACTTTCAATTATATCAAAAATCATTTTTCTTTCGCTCAGTTTTCGTAATTGAGTAGTTCTCGTGATATATTAAGCTTAGAAATTTGTTTTGTACTCTTTCAATTGTAAGAGAGTGTACACTGTAACAATGTACCATTAATGTAAATTTTACCATAAAATTCTCCAACGAATTCTAGATATACGCGATTTATTAAAATACTATTATCTGCCGTATAACAGCTCTTATAGTCTTATTTTTGTGTTCAATGAAACGGACCTTTTTATACAAACCGTATATTTCACTGAGAAGCAAATCTCGGCGTATCGCTGAAGTCTTATCTATCATCACCAGGAGAGCGTCCTATCACCGCGGGGGTGGAGGCCGAACTGATTATTTCTTCCGAGGTCATAAATTATATGCACTTTGTTGTGAAGTGTTCGCTTCTTCTACTATAGAGGTCGCCAGTGTGCAATATGTACTAATTGCGTCTTCGGCCTTTTTTGCGACGTCTCTAACGTGGAATCAAAGTCGTGAGAACAGGGCGCCAAATACTTGATTGTTTGTAACTGTCGTCTCTATTGAAATTAGAATGTTTGTATATTTAAATGTACGTATATGGTGCGGTTCTGTTGATAAGATTTTCGCCTTACCAAATCTGACGAAATAACTGAGATTCCCTTTGAATGCATGTTCGTTGATTAACCTTAACCCTTTAATATCTAATAATGTAATTTCGTCATAATCCTAGAATAACGACGCATGTGATTTTTCTCAAGTTTGCAGGAGAGCAGTTTGAAGTTTTATTTACATAAAGACACTTTATGCCATAGCTCGATAACTACAAAAGATTTTTCTTTGAAACTTGGGTTAGGGCCGGTTGTTTCAAGTTGGATTAAAGTAAGCGTTCTTTTAAAGCATAGATTTTTACGTTCTCCGCCAATCAGACGATTCGTTTTCGTAAAAATCTATGCTTTAATCGACCGCTTACTTTAATCCAACTTGAAACAACCCGGCCTTAGTTATTTAAAGTGGGTACCTTTCAAACCTCAAATATAGTCGGCGCAGTAAAACGACGTTTTTACATATGCTGCATTTTTCTACGATCGTAAATCAGAACCGTCGTTATACCGACTTCGTATAACGACGATTAAATTAATGAGAAAAAATAAACTTTTCATATACCATAAGATTACTTCTTTTTTTTCACTTTTTAACCACTAACATAACTTATAGAATTTTTGCATATCCTTGCATATCATTGTTCTACGATCATGGCGATTTAATACTTAGAGCGAACGTACGCTACGATATCAAGTCAGGTCAAGGACGTCAAAAGGCTATTTGCAATTTTGTTCAAAAACTTTCATGACATTTGAAACAATCTATCTAATTTAAAAAATTGTAATTCACATGTTCGATTGGCATATTCATTTTCTGTCTCTCGAGATTTCTAATCGCCTTGCAAAATCTACGTTTCAAATTAATTAATTACACCGTATTACCAGCAGTCGTCGCCACGATCTCTGGCACTCGCAGCGCGCTCCGGCACGATCACCACTCTGCAGCGTAAATATTTATCGTCGCAGATTTGGACGTGTGCGCGCCGGGGCCAATTATACGCATATTTATGGCCTCGGGCTGGTGCCCCGGCCTGCCTGATGCTGCGGAGTCTTTCAGACGTCCCTCCGCTCCGGGCCGCCGACATCTCGGACGGAAGAGCTGCGCCGTATCGCGGCCAGATCTCCACCGCCGGCCGAGAGCTAACAACTAACAACGTTAGCCGGCGTACCCGCTCGCCGTGCCTCGATTCATTTGCGTGGACGCCGAGGGATCGTTCATTTTTTCGAGTGCTTTGGGACGTGAGTAGCGAAGGGAAAAACTACATTTCAAAATTAAGACTGCAGCACACACACGTTCACTAGTTTGATGACTACAAAGTGTACACTAAATTTGTAGTAAAAACTACATGAAGTGAAGTAATTGTACTAGAAAATTGTAGTATCCCAAAATTTTTCAATTGTTTCGATTTCAAAATATTTCTTCATTTATCGACTTTCCAAAAATTTCACATAAAAAATTACTATATGAAGTATGTGCTCGTACTTTCGATAACTTTGAAGTGTGTGTACTTTGTAGTGTTCGCTTTGAAATGAAGTGTATTTGAAGTATATACATTCAATAACTTTAAGGTGTGTGTAGTTTGTAGTGTGCACTGCACTTCAAAAGGTGTGAAGTGTACACTTCAATGTAATGCAGTACTACATTGTAGTAGGGAGTACAGAACGGACCCATTACTAGACGTATCTACTGCGGTCGACCGACATTGTCTGTACGCCAACTTATTTATTTAATCTTGTTTTGCCTGTAAACTAATTTGCTTCTATAATTAATAAAATAAACTTAGTTTTATATTGAAAATATTAATATGTTTCAAGACCTATGGCTCCTTCATCAAGATACAATTGTATACTAATAAAAATCAAATTCAAAAATCGAAGTATAGACAGTCAAAATATTTAAAAAGTTATATATGGAAAATGAATAATAATAAAGTACCTACTGAACATGAAAATGAATTTAAAAGATAACTATTTGCAAAAAGGACCTGGTTACTTACCTGGATACTTTTTCTTATTTCCAAAACTTCTAATGTATCAAATTGTGATTCCGTATAATTTATATGTAAAATTTGTAAACCCTTATATTAATATCAAAAGAATGATCCGTAGTCAAAAGATAGAAAATTTAGAATAATTATTTCTATTTAAACACCTTAAGTGTTCCTTAACTCGAACTTCAAAATTTCTATACGTTTTTCCTATATAAAAATAATCACAATCATTACTTTATTATTTTGCTTCCTGTTCATTTTTGCCACATATACAAAGCGTAACAGAATCTGACAAACTCACTTATCACTAAGCCGTATCTTCTCTGCAGGCAGATGGCCAAAACTATTGTTTAAATAGGATTTTTTTCCTAAAACCCTGGTGATTTGTACACACAACATAAACACGCATGCGTGCGTTGTTTATACGTTACTATGAGCGTTCTATCTCATGACCAAAAGCGACACCATTCATCGTCGATATTTCGTTATGGTTTGTAATTTAATGTGATATCTGTGCATAGTTGATTCCACATACTAAAGCCCGGTCGTTGAGTAGAGAGAATTTCGTACATTGACCCTACGATACGTATCCTTGTCACTTTCGCACAATTATGTTCCTGTCACGATCGCACAGGCACAGCGAGCGAGCGTGACAACAACACAATTATGCGCGATTGACAAGGATACGTAGCGTAGGGTCAATGTACGAAATTCTCTCTACTCAGCGACCGGGCTTTAGCCAACTGCACTTGGAATGAGGAGTTGAAGAATTCAGTATTATGAATGGAAATGGATAGTGAAGTACCTGCTGTCAGCTGAACAGAGTGGAATTAAAATTGAACCAGCAGTTAAGCAACCGGCTGTCGCCGATATGTCCTCGGCAAAGCCCTGAGGGCGCTATACTCGCGGCTGCGCGACCATTAGTGCTTGCTAAGCGCCATTGGATTGGTGCCTGCAATCGGGTATCGACTGTACTGGCCACTGCGCGGCTATTAGTACCTATCATTCATAATATAGATGATGATCTGTCACCGTGGATGCTATCAACTTTGACATATTTGAAACAAAACGTATATTTTTACGTATAAATCAACCGTCAAAAATTGAATTACCCGCAGAAAAAATAAAATTGACGCATGAAAATTTTGATGTATCTCGCTTTAAAGTGACTCGAATGTTAAATAATGTATATATAATATTTTTACATATTAAATAATATCGAAATGTATTTCTAAATAATCTGTAAACCTTGTTTCTTAAAAAAAATCATACATTTTTTTTTTTTTATGCTGGTAATGGGAAACAGGACATTAATGTACCGCAAATGTAGTCAAATTAATTATAGATATATGTGGTGGCCCAAAACGCATTCACACACACGCCCGGGTAATGAGGTACCGCATACGCTGACAAAGGCAAAGGCCGAGGCAAGAACGCTGAGGACAGCAAACAGGCGATAAAGTAAGCCGGACTAATTACCGAGTACAAAAGCAATGTATAGCAGGGGGCACGGAGAGCGAGGAAACTCGCCTTGCTGATCTAAACTAAATATCTACACGCGTGGCCGAGTAAAGACGAAATCATAACAACCCCTAGCCTTTTTTCTGGATCACTATATAAGCCGGCGCCTGCAGAGCCGCGTATCTCACTCGCCCAGTGTCATTCTTACGGCGAAGCGCTCCCCGATCGAAGCCTCACTTCTCGGGAAGCTACCTATTGAGCGGAAGCTCTCGTCATTTATCGATTCATTATTGTGTACCTATAATTATTGTACTTTTGTCAACATTTATACTTCAAATAAATTCTATCAAACCATCGCGACTTTTACATTATCAACAACAGCAGAGATCTTCGACTCTACAAACGGAGTGGTGACCCTTGATTCAACTCTATCCAAAACCGGAGGGCTCATCCACCTCCAAATATATATAGATAGATAATTATAGATGTATAGGAAACTGCTGATTTAATAAAATTAACGGTGCATAAACAAAGTTTTTATATATATGAATACTAAATAATGTATCCCGTAAATAATGATAAAAACACGGATGAATGAAACGAATGTAATAAGAACCAGTTCATAAAAAGCGACGCTTCAACGTCCCGGGACGGTGTTAAACACTGGAATTGCAGATCTTCTTAAATATGCTGTTTGTGGTCCCCAGAGCAATTTATGCTTCCAAGTATTTACGGGAAGACCGATCCATGACATATAATTGAGCTTAACTTTGATCTGGTGGGAAACACGTTTAATTGCTATGGAACGTAATCGGCATCACGGCAACGCGTTGCACGCTCAGTTCCGGACCGGCGTAAACTCGGCGAATAATTATCATCCATTAATTGAAGGGGAATCCCAGTGGTAAAATCCTAGACGTACTATTTATTTATGTAATTCTTTCCGCTCCCAAGTTCTTGCGTACTGAAATTAGTTTATATATTTTCAAAATTACGTAAGATTTTTTTTATTAATTTTAATTAATTAGTATTAACTTTACGTCTACTGGTTTTATTAAAACTGTATCTTCGTCAGGACGGACGCATACTAACTATTGCTTGCCCAACGTAACTTGGCGTGCGGCGAATTTTGAACTAAAACCCGCCCCGCCCGCACCCGGCGCAACCCCTCGCCCTGTCATTCAGTTCATTCTCGTCTTTGAGCGCGAGCTGTGTCATCTTGATTACCAATATACACTGAATTATTATGTCCAAAACATCCTAAACAGTCCGGGATGGTGCAAGAACAATTGCCAATGAAGTATTAAAGTTTTGCGAAGCTGAAAAAGCGAATAATGGACCGATATTACCGTCTGACAGTTTGACAGATAGAACGGCCGCCATTACTGCATGGTTTCTTTAGTGCTGCCCGACCAAATTTCTGTATTTAATACGACACCGGTCACCGGACATTCGGTACATTATATATTGTGTAATAAATTTACACCCTGACAACTTCTGTTACGCGACAGCGACGCCCTCCCTCGCACGCCTAGTTATAGTGGTACGTCTATATCCATTACTTATTTTAGTAAACAAATTTATTTTTGAATGCGGGGTGGCTACAGTACACCGAAATGGGAAAAAATGGATTATTCATAAAATTCAACTGGTTATCAATTATAACGCTTTATATTATATTATGTATCTATATTAATCAAGACAATATATTATAAATGTCTCATAGAGACGAAACGATTTTTTTTATATGAGAAAGTAGGTACGGAAGTCTATTTTGGGTATTTATAGGACTCATGACCCATCGAACGGCTTGTTTAAGTGATCACTTTACACAAAGTAGCGTTCACCAATTCCACCCATGATAGACTAGCGCAACTATCAAATTTTTAGAAGTTTTATATTTGTTTAACTTGCACACTCTGTTTCGTGCCAGTTGTATTTTTACTACCGCCACCTGCAGTCGAAAAGTTTGTCGTTCTCATACACCATAACAGATTGATAATGAAATATCTATATGTTGGTTGGAGATTTTTTTAAAGCAATATTTTTATATGTGTATATGACATTAAAATTATTTAATTTTTTAAACTTATTTTAAGCACAGTTTTTATATATACATTTTGAATATGCTCAAATTTTTCAAGAGCACAATACTGGATTTTATCCTCAGGGGGAAATTTTTTGATTATTGATCTTTCCCTGGTGATAAAATCCAGCATTGTGTTCTTGAAAAATTTGAACATTCTAAAAATATTCTCAATCAGATATTGAGATATTCTAACATTATTTTCTAACATTCCAGAATATTCTGCACGTCCATCATCAGAACAACACAAGCGAACGTGCATCTGGTGTCAAATCTCCGGCAGGAAAAATTAGAGAATAATAATATAAAAAGGACATTGCTTTAAAAACTCCAACCAAAAAATAAAGATGTCCCATTACCGACGGCGACATCTGTAAGGGTTTATGGGAATGACAAATTTTCGACCATAGGTGGCGGTATTGAAAATACAACTCACATGGAGCAAGGTGTAAAAATTAAACATTTGTACAACTTCCAAAAATTTGATAAATGTCGTAGTCTATTATGGGTGGAATTGTGAATGTTACAGTGTGTAAAGTGATCACTTAAGCCAGCCGTACGATAGATTGTAAGCCCCATAAACACCCAAAAAAAGAAAATTTCCGTGCCTGCTTTCCCGTATAAAAAGATTATTTTCAGACAACGCTTTAATATACATAAAGGATAGCGACCTGAAAACAGCGATCTACAACATAAATAAAAAACTGGAGGAATTATCAAAATGGCTCCAATTCAACAAACTTAAATTAAATGTTTCAAAAACAAAATGTATGATAATTGGAAGCAAAAAAAGAACAACCAAATATAATGTCAAACTAGAAGATGAGATATTAGAAACCGTAGACAATATAAAATACCTAGGTGTAATTATAGATTCAAAATTAACATTTACAAAAAATACTGAATATGTTGTGCAAAAAATCGCAAAAAAATGAACTTATTTTGAAGAATAAGAAGATATATAACTCAAAATACAAGTTTATTAATATACAATACTATCATTCACCCGCATGTGATTATTTTTCTAGTATATTATTTATAAGCAACGAAGGAATGCTAGTACTTCAAATAGTACAAAACAGAGCGATGCGCATAATATTGAAGTGTAATAGAAGAACCAAAATAACAAAAATGTTGAATGCCTTAGGACTAGAATCAGTAAATCAAAGAATAAAGTGTAATGTATTGGTGCAAATATTTAAAATTAAACACGGAATAGTACCCAAACTGACAGGATAAAGCTGAATAGAGACTTTTATTCTTACAATACAAGAGGAAGCAAAAAGCAAAAGCAAAAACCTCACAAAATTGTATGATGTACAAAGGTCTAAAAATCTTCGATAGCCTACCAGAGAAAATTCAAAACACGGTGAATATAAGGAGGTTTAAAATATATATAAAAAGAAACCCAGAAGGGAAGGCCGCGAATGCTTCAGATTGTTTCAATAGGCGCGATGACTGTGTCGGTGAGTCTAGAAGGTTCCGGAAAAACCCGCTCTAGAAAGTTCTGGAAGGAGAAGGTTCTATAAAATTCCCGAAAGTTCTATAAAGTTCTAAACTGAGTGGCGGAATGTGCCGGTGTGTCTAGAGAAGGTTCCTGTACATTCGAATTTCTTGAACGTTCTGAAAGGAGGATGTTCTAGAAGGTTCGCGAAACGACGATCCAAACAGTGTTCTAAAAATCTACGCGTGCGAAGCCGCGCGGGCGCAGCTAGTAAAATATAAAAAATATCTTCGCCTCTACGAGACATCCATAATGCATCTTGATCAATACTAGAGCGGTCCGGCCCTGCGCGGTCCCAGAGTCGGGTGGCACATGTCAAGGTGAGAAGAGGCGGACTGACGGCCGGGCCCACGTGACCGCTGCCCCGGTGTCGGCCCGGCGCGCGCGTCGGCCATATCCGGATTACGCCGTCAGCCGAGCTTCATCTCGGGCCGCGTCAAGAGCCATCCCGAAGAACCTTCTCAGCAGCCTTCGTCCGCCAGTCGAACGGTTTGATCCGTTTGACTGGCGGTTTGTGGAGGGTTCTCGGGCGAGCACCAGATAATAGACGCGCTGTCAATAAAGCGAATGCATTGTCACGGTATATGCGCCGATGTATGTTTTACTTGCTAATATTTTCTGGAGCAATTAGTTATTTAACCTAGTAAACAGACTACCAAAATATACAGACATGATAAAAATTGTAATAATCTTATTTCGGGATGAGGTTGCTCCAAGTAAAGACTTTGTTCTCGTAAGTATGTATTCGGTAACAATAATGGTTTAGACAATCGTTTATACAGTAAGATGCGGTCTCGATAACAATGGTAATAAATGAGAGTCTCGACTCGACATTCGTGCGCCCTTTTATACATTCTCTCTCTCTGTCATGCAGTCTCTTTAATTAGTACCCAAATACTTTGATGACAGGATGAACCTGAATAAGGATTTTCATTCCTACAATACAAGAGGAAGCGACAACATAAGACTACCAAAGAAAAATAAAAACACCTCACAAAATTGTATGATGTATAAAGGTATGTATATAAGGTATGTATGTATATGTAAATCTTCGATAACCTGCCAAAGGAAATTCAAAACATGGAGAATATAAGGATTAAGGAGAATATAAGGAATATAAGGTTTAAACTGGAGTGCAAAAATTATATTATAAAAACTTTTAAATGATTAGATGTAATGCAACATGTCCAAGTGAAATCATATATTATAAAATAAATAAATAATATTCTCCTTCTTCCAGGGTCCCGAATTCCGGGACTCTTTCCCTGCATTATGAGATGCAAAATCTCGCACTTCTCTGGATGTCTCATCACATGTCCTAGATATTGAAGTTTTCGGATTTTAATTGTTTTAATAACTTCTGTTTCTCTATTCATCCGAATCATAACATCTTCATTCGTAACTCTGTCCATCCAGCTTATCGAGTATTCTCCTGTAAACCCACATCTCGAATGCCTCAAGTCGCATTATCAATTCTTCGGTAAGCTCCCATGCTTCCATTCAATAAAATAATGCCGAAAACACGTAGCGTCTGACCATTCTGACCAATATATCGGCAATCGCTTCAAAGTGGCTGCTAGATCTGCTCCATTTGAAGGTTCCTGGAGGTGCGCGACCAGCACGTCCCCTTCATTACTCCCAGAGCTGTGCTCTCAGAGTGCCTCATCTCATCAGACAGATACTCTGTGACCAGGACTTATATGGAACAGACCTGATTATGGACTTGAAAATACACGCGTGATGAGATCATTTCACAATATTTTTATTTTATTTTTTTATTTAAATTTTTTTTACAAGATAGAGACAGTTACTTACGAAGGATATTTCTCTTCTATATGAGTGACATAAACTCGTGTGTAGGAGAGGAGTATCACTACATTTTATATTTACAGAGAACTATAAGATAAAATGTACATATTCATCAGGTAATTTTTTATTTATTTACGCTCAATTAAATAACAAACGAAATTCCAAAATTTCGTTTTGGCTCTCCTGAAAACCTGCATTTTTTAAATATATTCGATATTTTCTTACGCCCAAAGTTATTATACTAGAAATTTTCTAACGATAGTTTGTAAAAATTTAATTTTAACTTTCGATAAAAACGACCTCGTCATTTTCATAGAACTGAAGTGTCTACTTGACTAAAGGTAATTCAGACACACAGACATCGTGGAGGTCCGACATTACAATCCACGTATGCGTAACAAAATTTATTACCAATTTTAATTTAAAATGCTTTATATTACATCACTGCACAACTGTTGGGTGTTGGAAAGTGATAATGCACCATCGTTTATGTTGACATAAAAAACAGAATGCAATTTCTGCTACCTGTGTTGCGGTTTTAATGATATTTAATTATTCATGAATCCTTTATACTCTGCATTTTCTCACTCAATATGTCTCACTTGTTAGACCATATAGATTTAAGACTTCTTTTTAAAGGTCTCATGTAATATGGCAAATACCATAAATTATTATCTAAATTAATTAAGTATCTACACGGGCATAAATAAATACGTTCCGTCTATTTTTGAGTGTTGGGATTGTTATCATCGAATTAGGCGTGCTATTGTTAATTACGTCTTGTCTATTTTTCATATTTTTATATATATTTGAGGGGCAACAATCGCTAAAATAAAAACCTTCTTATTTTCAGAACACCGCCGAATATGCTCTGTTTAAAGTTAATAATTTCAGATAATCTGCCTGACGTACAACGTGGCAACAATGTAATGAAATTACGATTATCTCATCATTATGATTCTATCCAGTTTTGCGGGGGTACACGGTGCCAAGCATTTTGAGGTTCCAATTAAGGCTCTCCTGTAATCAGTGAGCGCATTCAAATCTCGATAATGAAGGACCCCACCTGCAGGGAGGCTAGCGGGCAGCTGCTGCGTCACTCACTTCCGAATTTATTATTCAAGAAAAAAATTAAGCCCACACCAGGCCTAAACGCGATCTGTTAGCATCTACCTCAATTTTAAGTATCATAACTTGTATTTTTGAATGAGGAATAATAAAACTATTTTTCAACAACTGAAGTTCTTATACATGAATCTATACCTATAAAACTCAATGTCTGTCTGTCTGTCTGTTCTCTATTCATAAATCTACACCGTTTGTCCGATTTAACCCAAATTTTCATACTTATTCATTAGGACCTGGCTGCTAACATAGGCGACATTTCTCCCCTCCCCTGATATATTTTCTTTACAAATCTACACCGTTTGACCGATCTGACCCAAACTTTGCATACTTATTATTTAGGACCCGACGGATAACATTAGTGACATTTCTCCCCTCACCCTTTATCCCACCCCCTTCCCTGATATATTCTCTGGATTTGCACCGTTTGAAATATCTGATCCAAATGTTGCATACTTATTCTTTCGAACCCGGCGGGTAACATGGGCGACAGTTTCTCCCTCCCCTCTTTACCCCATCCCCTCCCCTGATATATTTTCCGTACAAATCTACACCGTTTGACCCAATTTTGACTGTATCTGACCCAAATTTAGCATACTTATTCTTTAGGACCCGGCGGGTATGAAAACAACATTTATCCCTTCCCCTTTTACCCACTCCTCTACATAATATATTTTCTGTACAAATCTGACCATTTTACTGAAGTCAGGTCCTTAATAATAAATATGCAAATTTTGCATACTTATTATTTAGGACCCGACGAATAACATCAGTGACTATAATATAACCAACCATTTGAAGTTTTATTTATTTTAGTTGACAATATTTTCAGATGAATCACGATGCTTTTAGATATTCAGTCACTGTTAGTGATTGTGACTGGGGGATACCAGTGATTAACTCTTTACTACTGCGGTATGTACCCTATGTACTGATAATGTGCACTCTTATTGCGTTCTTCCTCACAGTGAGCTCTTCTCGTGAGTGGGTAGGCAGGGGGCCGTTGAAATTCCCTCACAGACCACTTCAAATGCTCTGGAGCTGTCCCCCGCAGGACGTGACCTGCTCATCCTCACCCAGCCTCCTGGATCATTGCAGACACTATATATGACTATCTGTATTATAAAATATGCTATACAGTTTTACATTATTTAGGTGCCGCCACTGGTTAATGCCAACGTTATCTCGTGTTTATCTGTTCTTTCCTTGAACGTGAAATTCCGTGTTAATTTTTTGCGCCATTTCAAAATACATATTTAAAAAATACCTGTCTGTATTAAAAAAATATATTAAACCTTTTTTGGCCTTAAATGAACTGAAAGACCTGACAAGCACTAGCAGGTTCTTATAAAAAGTTAATAATAATATAAACATAATAATAAAAGAATAGTTATAATTATGAAATTCGATAATTTATATAGCGCTGTTAAGGTTCTTCACACAAAAACTTCGAAAAATTAATATTTCTGTGGGTGTAGTGGTTAAAACACTCGCCTAGTGATTTACTGGTCGGAGGTTTAAGCCTCGTATTGTTATTGTTTAAGGTTTAGTCTGGTTTTTAACTATACACAAGGATAAGAGGGATTATTCCTCTCAAAACTATGATAGTAATAAAAATGATACTTCGAATATTCGGCCGTAAATAGCAATATTGCTAATATATAGCAATATTGCTATTTTTGTATCTTGACAGATATTGTATATATAATATAGTAATGCCGTCAATGTTGACATTTTTAGTTCGACAGGTTTGAAAGAATCCAATCAATCAGAAATCTCTAAAACGTAAATAAACGTTAAGTTATTCACAAATTGTGAATAACTAAGCTTTCTGATAGAATTCATTAATTTCAAACCTGTCATACTTAAAATTTCAGAATTCACGGCATTATAATGTTATACAATAACTGTCAAGACACAAAAATAGCAATACTGCTATTTTCAAACACAAAAAACACGGCCATTTGTGTGTATAGTAAAAAATTGAAATAAAAATTGTATTTTAAAATAATAAGAAGTCTTTAATGGTATTTCAAAAATTCATCTTGAAATCTGGAAAACGATTTATTATAATTTATTTTGAGATAACTATTTAGTTTACCAAGCAAATATGTTACAGGAGTTAATGGTGTAATTGTTGAAAATAGTTCCTCGTAAGCGCTTACAACAATCGCGGAAGCGGGCGATTTCTGAGGCCAATCAGTCTGTGAATAAAAACAAAACATGTGTATTTAACCAGCCATTATCCCGGCATATCTAATATACTTTCATATCGCAAAACAATTTTCTGGCATAACTTATTCAATATGCGTAGGAAAATTGCTTGTACGGTGTATCCCTCACAATACGCACGTAAAGTGGAGGTCTTGCCTTATAATTTAGCCTTTAGCAGGCATTACGGGCGGTCATTATTAATGAGAACAAGACATGGAGGAAATAATAAAAATCCGTATATGAAGAATTCCAATCCTACCATTATGCTACGGACTATAGGTAGAGTCCGTTCACTTTAGGAAAGCCACTTGCATTAGTGCGAGTAACAGTGCGTTTAAAAAACTCGTAACATTATTTTTTTGAGTAAATGATAGACGAAATTAATAATATTGATTGTATTATTTGTATAAATCTACTTATATTATTTGATTAATTACACCTACATGTTTTGGAAATACCTTTTCGTCAGGGTGTTATATGTATGTCAAAATATCAAAATTAATAATGTATTTTATTTTTCTAATTTATTTGAAAAATTATTTTTAAATATTATTGCTTAAGTTCTTGATTATTCGCAATTATTGGAAAAAATTTTAGATCTAAAAATTTTTGCAAATGCATCTTGAAAAAATCAATCTTCGTAGTTGTGAAGGTTAAAAAGAAAAAATATATATATAATACGAATTAGAAATTAAACAAAATTTATCAGCTACAATTATCTCTTCAGTAACCACGAGAAATAATGAAAAATACATTGAAAATATTTTGATTAACAAATTAAGTTATTGTATTAATTTTATTTCAACACCCTCATTTATTGATTTTTAATGGTAATATTTAACGAGTTTTAATGATAACTTTCCACCTTTTAGTAAGCCGTGTAATCAACGCACGCGTGTCCACAACCTGAATGATCGTATGTAAACAAAACCGCGGCTGCTTTACAGGTAAACTTGATGCCCGTGCACTAATAATATTATTCATGTGTAATTAACCAATTAAAACAATTTTCACAGTGCGTAATTGCAAAAATGATTTGTTTACACACTTTTAACAAAATAATGACGTATCAATTTGCATAAAAGGGTAACAGTATCGGTAAATCTATTCTAGACTTGCACCTTTGCGATAATAAGCCCATTTAGATGTTAATTCACATGCGTGCTTTTTTTATCTTTCTTTATTAATATTCAAATTATCACATTATTTTAACAAAGTGATGAGATTATTTTATGAATATTTCATAAATATATGTTGGCGGTGAATTATATCTATTTGTTTTTTAAACGGATATTTAAATCAGACCCTCAGAAACGTGCTCCAAAGGTAGTTGAGGCAAAAATATTAATATTAATTAATATATATTATAGATTTCTCACATACACAAAATTATATTTTTATGGGAAAGTGGAAGAAAAAATGTATATATAATTTCGTATCTGCGAGACATCTATAATATATATTGATTAATGATGTCTCTGTAATAAAAATCCAATACTGTGTAAATATTCATTTTTATTTATAGTTTATTAATAATTAAAGCTGTAAGCCAATATTAACGTGAATTTTTCCGATATAAAAACGTTTTTCGACTAATGTGGCCTGCTTATTGCTAATTAATCTAAAAAAAACATGTAGTTAATGAAACTTAACTAAACTTATTATTGAATAACATTTTCAAATCTTCCAACTTGCAAGTTTTTAAATATCTGTCTTCTGTCAAAAAACAGTTGCACAGATATTGCTCAGATATGCACAGAAAATTTTGACATTAGGGCACTCAACTACAACAGGAGGAATAAAGTTATAGCCAATATTTTCTTCTTTTTCTTCTCTTTCTCGAAAGCATGTTTCGCCAAATGTCAAGTGGGACGCGGGAATGGCACGTTAGGCCATCATTTAAATCATAAGAAAATATTTTATGGTATATTTGCTTGCTTTACTTTTATAATGTTGCAATGCAGCATTTCATTTTCAAAGTATTAAATTGCATCCTTATAATTTCGCGCTAATAATCATTTTTGAGTTAAAATGTACAAAAATGGGTTGGAGAACTAAAAAATATTACTTTTATTTTATTTACCTAATTACAACAAAAAGATCTATCAATGGTCTCTTTAGTTATCATATAATATTGCATACTTCGTCAATTTCGACGTGACGAATATCATAAAACAATATCGGTAAAATAAATATTAATATTATTTCAAGAATTGGTTGTTTTCAATTTTGTTCAATTGTTGTTTCAATGAAGTTCAAGAATTCAGTGTATTTAACACGCATATACTGATTTTTTCATCCAAATGATAAAAATATTATACTTTAATCGATATTTCCAATATTGTCATTTTCAACAGATTTCTTGACATTTCTCGTGTCTCGTGACAGGGGTGTCCTTTTATTTTTATTATTTCTTTTTATTTCTTTTATTATTTTTATTATTTTATTATAGCTTTTATTTAACTCATCTTTTGAATAAAAAAACAAAATTACCTATTTAACTGGTAAGAATTGTGATGTCACGAGACTACATATTTATTTTCCTTTTTTTTCAAAATATTTGTTCACCTTATAACTCTTATGTCACTGCAAATTTACTCACTGCACGCGCCTACTTTAAGCGTATATAAATTATGAACCCCATTCGTCCATGAATGATGGGATAATTATCGCCATCATAACATTTTTTTTTATTTCAAGAATAAGGGGGTTGGTCGGTTGAAAATTCACTTAGTCATTTATATTTTACGCTACAAAAAATACGTTGCGCTTTGTTATTATATTCTTTTACAACTTACGTGCAATTTATTTATTTAATCAAAGTGGACATACAGTAGTGACGTAGGTTTGGGAACCTAAAATGCAATACCCTTTTCCCGAGGGATGTTTGTAACGAGATGGAGCCTGAAGGGCTGGAGGCTGGGGAGGGTTACTTTGAAAGTTTCGTGAAATCGTCTGCCTAATTGTGGAAAGCGCACCGCGAGGTGTATGGCCGATGCCCTGACCTCGGGTGACCTTCCCTCGGTTCAGCGGCGAGGGGGGGGCAAGGCTGGGCGGGGATTAACCCGTTAAACCTTATGAATTGGAAGATTTTCAGAAGGAATACGTTTTAACTTTTAGGACTAGGAATAAGCCTTTAAATAAAAGTAAACCTACATTTTTTATATATACTATTGTCAAATAATGTAATAATGATTATTTTACTCATTTTTACAGAATACGTAACGTAAAAAAGATAGAAATTATTTCATTTTAAGTGGTGTTTTTTTTAAATGTATAGATAGTAAGTACTTTTAAATGAAATAAAACCCACAAAAATCATAGTAGTGGCCAAGGTGTTTGCTTTTTTTTGGATAGATAATTTTATGCCATTAGAGTTTAAATATGACTTGATAAATTAATAAAGCAGTTTCTTACTGTCAAACAAACAAAAATATAACAATATGTTATCTAGCAAAGGACGTTCAAAACAATAAAATCGATCATTATATTCGGAACAACCCAATCGAAGAACTTTACTTTCTTATGTTTTTTTTACTTTCTTTATCGACTTTAAACGATGAACATTACACATACAACAAACATTAATTACACATATCGTTTTTCTGCATTAAATATTGAATTATACTTCAAATATTAAATAATTTTTCCGTAATGTTATACAATAAAATTATGTATTTTGTGCATATAAACCAACAATCAATCATAATTTACATTTTATTAGGATTAAAATGTTTGTTTTGCACCGGATTTTTTTCCTTAGGATTAAATCCTAAAAAAATACCTTTCTCCAGTCATAAACATAATATTTCAGGTTTAGAATTGAAAGAAAAACTAAACTAGATTAATGTCAGCGAAGTAATTAATTTATGTAAGCGTAGTGATTACATACCTTATTTAGTACATACCCATAAATCTCATGTTTACATTTTGACACTTTTTAAGAAATCGCGTGATCAAAAAGCCAACACTCACAGTTTGAAAATTAAAATATGTTCTTTCGTGTACTGGTGAAAGTGAAGAGGAAATCCATCATCATCATCCTCATCTTAATTTTTTTTCCGTATTCTAGGAGTATCGGAGGCTCAATGTACTCGTACTACTAAAAATAAATGTTTTTCTCATAAAAACTTTATCCATCAATATTAATTTTAACCCTTTTAAAATATCTCCATCAGATATAATACAATTGAATCAACGACTTTTCCTATCTTCAAAGCGCTTCTATAACGCAATTTTCAGTAGTTTTTCGCGTTGGTTTGATTAACATGGTATGATTAATACTTGCATTATTTGATTAACACTTTGTGTAAAAATTTCGCGTGGTCTGATGAATACTAGTATTATATACAACTTTTTTCTTCTCAGTGAATTGTATACATACCACAAACATACATTACTACTGCATACTAACTGTACACATTCGATTTTTATACATTTTGAAAACCTCGCTGAAATATTTCTGTAAAATTAAGGGTAGCGAACCTCGGCGAGGGGTGGCCGTGGGGGGTAGTAATAGGCGCACGCAAAGAAAGGCGACTGGACGTGTTTTTTTTTGTGCTGCTATGAAAAGTGCTCGCTGCTGGTGAGCCGGCGCTATACGGCTCCAGCCGATCAATAACTTTCGCATCACTCATTTTTGATGCAAATTATTATTTTTACGTTTTTTTGCTAATAGTCGTTCCCGACAAATGCCCGCTGCATTTACATTTAGGAAAAATGCCACTCTGCGCACGATATTAGTTGCTTCACTGCGGACAAAATTCAAATCACTGTTGTCCGGTGTCGTTTGCCAGGGGGATTTTTCAACGACAACCTGCCGATTGTGACGTGTGCAGCTCCGGTGCATTCCTTTCGTTAGCAGGAAAATAAAGTGTGGTGTTTTAAGACTGGCCACCCTGACCCAAGAGGGGAAGGGGGTTGGCATATAAAGGAGTGCGCACGGGCGCGCTTCCTCTGTTCTTCTTCCTAAGTATTGTAAGGTAGTATAAGCGTAGTATGAAGTCGAGGTAGCTAGGGTCAGTCACCAACAGTATTTTATATAATAAAACACGAACAGTTATTACCAGGGGCGTCCAGTGAGAACAAGAAGAATTTTTTTTATTTTCTTTTAAACCGATATAATATATATATAACCTTTGCTATATCATTCGAGTATACACGTATGCGTACGGCAAACTACGTACGTACCTACCAAATACATTTCTACAAAAAAATATATAGTTTTAGATCAAAGTAGACGTAGCAAAAGAACGCATATGATTGGAACTCTAAATATACCTAGATGCAGTAGAGCAGTCATGCAACACCACTACAGACACCTAAGAATTAAATATTTCAATAAAATCATTCAAATATCAATAATCATGTTGAGCAAGGTGGGCCAAAAGAGGCGGCTTCTGAATCGAATCGCCCAACAACGAACGAATTGGATAGGCCATGACATAATGAACCCAGGCCTGCTTTTTACCATCGCCGAGGTAAATATTGAAGGTAATAATCGTAGAGGCTGCCCGAGATCAAGCTACGTAGGCCAGATTATCGGAGATGTGCGCTGTAGCACCTACCAAGGAATGAAGAGGCTGGCAGGTGACAGAGAGGAGTGGAGAGATCTAGTACTTGGCACAAACCAATCCTAAAGAATGTGACTCAAAAAAGCAGTGAACATCAGAACTATACAACATTATGCAAAGTTCAAGAAACTGCGTAAAATCATTGAACAACTGAGTGATTGCTTATTTATAAATATTGTAATATACACTTAACAATCTTTAAAAATTTCTATGCATATATTTCTTTCATTTATGTGTCATATGTTTTCAAAAATGCAGTTATCTACCACACTTGTGATATTCTCCAGTTCCATACACAAGTTCATACTTTCATGGGAATGTAAAAATATTAAAAAAACTAACTTTAATTATGTGTATCGTATGTGTAAAATATTATGTAAACTTAAATAATAATAAAATAAAAATTCTTATCTAGCTTGCATTCAATGTCGAATTGACATGTTGATAAATGTAAAATATTGTGAAATATCCCCAACAATAATAATTTAAAATGTCCGTCCGTAACTTCCCATCCAATAGCTGATCTCATTCCATTTTCAAAATAAGTATGCTTTCAAAATTGTTATTAAATAAAAGGAAAACATTGACACTGTGCTTTTTCTAAAATACTATGAATTAGATTTTTTAATATTAATCATTAATCAATATAAATAATCCTTTATGTAATTATGTCCGTCATTAACACTATGGTTATTTTCAATGGTTATTCTTTAGGACCCCGAGCAAAACATGAGTACCCTCCCTCTTGTCTCTTTATCTCCCGCTCGTGATATAAACGTATAAACGCCGTCCATACTAATTTTGCTCAATATTACTCACAAATTTTAAAGAAAATAAACTCACCCCACCCCACTTCATCCCTTCAGACTACTCTCCCTCCCCATGCCTATTTTTGGCAGACATATTTTAGCTAGATTTTACTGCCTACGCTAAAAAAGCGTCAAAGTCGTAGAGCTGACGCCCTCGTGGTTGTAGATTAGGCGGTCTAGCCGCGTGTACTCATCGTAGACTCGTAAACCGGATACGTAAAACAATTGAACAACGTAAAACAATAACGCAAACTAAACGAACTTAACTCCAATATGAATCTGGGGCAACATTAGGCATGGATCGCTAGTATAAGATAACATAAACAATTTTTGATTAATCAGTTAGAAAAGACATAGAGAAAAATCAAATTAACGAAAAAATATTTTAACTGCTACCGGAATTCGAACCAACGGAACTCCATTCTATCCGGGGATGGTGCTGTATCCAATTTCGCCACGTCAGTTTGGTAAGTTAACGAAAATTTTTCGACCTTATACGTAATCTCTTTTTAATTGATTAATATTTTTATTCCATTTTTAAAGCAATCCACTTTTTTAACAACACAATAATAATGTGTTTTCTTTGATATTGATAATATAAGCTTTGGTAGGACTAACTATTAAAAAAACTCTTTTGTAACTCGTTCCACTTCAAAATACAATCTGTTAAATTCTAAAAATAACCTAGCCATTTTTATCGACAATTTGCTTTTGTTAAAAATGAAACTTCGTGATCTCATTCATGATTATTGAAATAAATGTGATACTTCTTTAATTGAATCCCATTCCTTTCCTCTTCCCACTCTTCTCTTTTTATGCATTTACATAATTAAACATTCATCACGTATTCTTTATCATTTATTTTGTTATAATCTCTATATTACTTTTTCACATATTGATCGTATTTCATTTTCAATTGCCTATTTTTTATTTTTTTGCTCTATTGCTAATTTATATAATGTTATTAACACTTCATTTATAATAATTTTTTTTCTTCATTTTAATTTATTTTACTATTTTTTTTTATTGTTTTATAGTTTTTTATCTAATTGACTTACTAATTGTTATTTTCATGAGGTTTATATTTATAAATTTTGTTATTTATAGGTTAATTTTTTTTTCTTAGTTTTACCAGCTTCGAGGAAACTTCACTGGTCATACTAAATGAATATTCTTTAGAT
Organism: Agrypnia vestita; assembly: GCA_016648135.1. Lineage (NCBI taxonomy): Eukaryota > Metazoa > Arthropoda > Insecta > Trichoptera > Phryganeidae > Agrypnia > Agrypnia vestita. The sequence continues at coordinate 21,883 of JADDOH010004083.1, forward strand.
ATTTAATAAGTTTTTATTACATTGTACTGTATGTTTCCCAAAAAAAAAAAAGATAAACGTGGTATTACTTCAGTATAACATAATATTTTCTACCCTTTCCTAATCGTCTTCTAAGCTAATAAGGAGTGGCGTGCAGTCGTTGTTGTGAAATAAGCTTTACTAGCTGTGCCCGCGCGGCTTTGCACGCTTAGATTTTCAATACACTGTTTGGATCGTCATAGAACTTTCGCGAACCTTCTAGAACACGCTCTTTCCAGAACTTTCAAGAAAGCTATTGAATGTACAGGAACCTTCTAGACTCACCGACACATTCCGCCACTCAGTTTAGAACTTTAGGGAATTTTCTAGAACCTTCTTCTCCTTCCAGAACTTTCTAGAGCAGGTTTTTCTGGAACCTTCTAGACTCACTGACACAGTCGTCGTGCTTATTTTGAAACAATTTGAATCATTTGCGGCCTTCCCATAACAAAACAATGTGCTAGAAAGAATATTTTCGTCACCCACTCCCACCTACGCTCAGCCACCCCCACCAAACTCGCACATTTTAAATGGGACACTAAGGGCTATCCACCACTATAACCACCAGGGGGTGGTAGTATCTGGTTGTGAAGAAAACTTGGCGGATAAGGAAACACGGGTTTCTTTTTATATATATAATGATTAACTAGATTTTCAACGAATTAAAATATATATCTCGTAATATTCCAATCACAATTACTATCTATCGTCTAATTAAGATTTTCATAGATCATAATATTCTAATAGTGAGATAAATATTTTATTTCACTTTTTTACAAAATATCAACGTACAAATCATGCGCGCATGCGCCTGATTATTAATAATAATGATGTAAAATAGTAAGCAGAAAGAATTGCGAACTCTCCGAATCCCTCGTAACAGTACAATACGACATATTATTATGTATCATATCAGTAAGATCTAACTCTCTAGCACCTTCTACCATACTCTCTATCATTATCTATAACATTCGGGGAACGTCTACAAAGCGTGGAAACGACGAGAACTTTATAGTTAACACGAGAATAATCTTGGAGGTTCGAAAAACCAGCGTTTTGCATACGTAAGCGGGATCGACAGCTGCGCAGGTGAAATTTTAATTATGATGTTTGTACCGTCGGCGGTATGAGATTAGCGACAATCCTTCACGATCGATGTTACCAGCGCCAGTGATACCAGTGACGGCAGATAAATTGAAGCAAAATAATAGAAGGACATAAATTTCTCGAAAGAATTACCCAGCGATAATAAAGAGATATTATAAACGAATGGTAAAAAAAAGAGCGAAATAGTGTGATTTTAAGAATAGTGTATTAATTTAATTCGTGTTAAGAGTCATTGTCCATTTGATAATTAATTAAGCAAAAATTAATTAATCGTTACTTTATTCTAGTGTTTTCTTTTGTCTCCCAAAGCCACAACCCACGATAATAATACAAACAAATAATAATATTTTATAAGAAATATTAATAAACATACAAAAAAAATATTTACTACAAGTATAATATGTTTGATAACAAAACGCTTCTGAAAGTTTTGATTGCTTGTGAGACAAAACACCTCTAGTTTAAATGATAACGGCTTTGTTTTATTAGTGAAGCGTAGTGATTCAGTGATAGTGTAGCTTACTTAGTGTTATATGCTGGTATTGTGGGTAAGATAGACATAAGAATTCCTCGGCTCATAACGATTCACTCCCTTTATTTCAATAATATAACTGACAGTAACGTAATACAATGCCAGCGAGCGGCGGAAATCTGACAAGTGTCATAAGGTTGACACCCCTTTAACTCTTGACCAACGATGATGACACCAATAGCCTCATCCATTGGATATAGATGACGTTATCAAGAACGAATCAGTTACCGATCTAATGATGACATTTTATGACAATGATGCCGATAAGAAGACAGAAAAATGGAATGCGAATTCCCGCGCTTTGTCAATTTATGCATGCCTGCTGACATTACAGTTAGAATAAGAAAGAATATTGATGTCACGTGTATACGTTCTGTATATGTATTCAGAAAAAAATCGACATCCATTCGTTCTTAGCAACTCAACCTAAATCCATATCTCGTGCACGCCATTGTTCATGTCCCATCGTCGTAAGCCCTCTGGGATCGTGTTCCATGAGTGCATTCATTTTACTAATTAATTGGAGAATAACATCCGCCGATTATTTAATCTTTTTAGCACGTATCGATGCCTGTGCAATTCCCCCAGTGATGACTCTCGCAGGCGCGCACAATGCGCCAGACGGCCTTCAGACGGGGGAGGGAGGTCGCCCCGCCGCCCCCCACCACCCCCACCACCCCGACCCCCGCAATTCATCTCCGACAGGACCGCAATAACCGTAACACGAAAAAAATGTAATTTATTAAAAAATACAAGCTGTAACCCGTCAAAAATGGCGATACTTTTACATTTTTTATTTACGGACGTTATAGTAAGTTACAAACAACCCCCTCTCACTCTCTCTCCCTCGTAGATTCCTGATCGTTATGTAGGCAAGTTAGTGAAAGTTTGACAATTCAATACAAGTGTAGTGTTGGTCCTGACGAAGAGACGGGTAAGAGACATCTCGAAACCGGTAGACCTAAAATCTGGTAGTGATTTATACTAGTGATGTAACGAATGTCAGTTTTTGAGCATTCGCGAATGCGAACGCGAATGCGAATATCTGCCACCGACATTCGCGAATGCGAATACGAATTGTGAGTTTTTTTTTAATTTGGCGACAATTATGTATGGCTTAGCGGCTCGGTCTCGCGCGAGGCGCGTTCCGTTTGCATCTTGTTCCGAGAATTTCCGAGTTGATCTAATAGAAGCATAAAGAATAACTTTGTTTTCGTTTGCTTAAAGTCTTTTCTTATAAAACATAAATTATTTATAGTTTGTAATTGAAGAACATAGTTTTTGTTTTTAGTTTCGTTCAAGAAGATGATTACCTAACATTAAAAACTTATGTAAAGACTGATAAAAGTTTCAGAGAAGAATTTGTTTTTGTTTGTTTACGTTGCATTATTATATTTATTTTTTTCAAAGTTGTAATGAGAAGTTAATTGTTATTTAGTAGTGATCTAGAATTTTAAGCTTTATTACCCAATATAGAAGTAGATGGTAAATAAATAATACCAAATGATAAAGTAAAGTGAAGACTGATTATGTGATTGCGAGGTAAAGCTACTTTTTCTAATAATAAAAAAATAATAAATTAAAGGATTTTTTATTAACCTAATGCACATGCAAACATGCTGTGCATGTTTGTCGCTGACAAGACTAACACGCATGTGATCAATTATTGGTGGAAGTGTAACAATACTATGGTTGAGGTGTGTAGTGTTGTGAATGTAGTGGTGTAGTATTGGTCCTGACGAAGAGACGGGTACGTCTCGAAACCGGTAAACCTAAAATCTGGTAGTGGTTTTTACAAAGGTAACTAACAATCTGTTATAATGTCTAACCACAAAGTTAATGCTTTAAATATTAATAATATTAATAATAGTTTATACTTGTTTAACTAACACTCTGTTACAAACAGACAGACCATAAAAATTAATTTTATTGAATATAAAATCATAAATGTAGAATATCCGATTAAGAAAAAAAATTATCCACTCTCCTAATTTCGAATGTCTGTCTGTCTGTACAACTGGAATTACAACTAAAACACTGATTATGACTAGCTAAATAGCTAATAAGACGCAGGCGCCTGAGTATGACATGTCAGTCAGCACGCGGCTCAAGTTACACGTAAGAGTGATTTTTTACGTGTGGCTAGTGTTATAGTAATATAATATAAACAGTTATATTATTCTGAAGATTGGTTGGGTACAACCGAAACATTATAGAAAGTGGCGTAAAACAAAATATAGATGTATTTTTATTTAAAGTGTCAAATTTCTGTTTACATTAGGACATATTAATTCTTGTTTTACCTAATTAAAGAATAAATAAATAAAAAGGGGAACCTTATCTGATGGGATATAATCACTTAACATGATTAATATTAATTGTTATAAACTATAGGATACAATGAAGTTAAAAAAACTTATCTAACCTTTAAAAAAAAGGTATAGACCTTATTTTAAAATAATGATTTTCTGGGTAGATTCCGTTAAAAGATTTTTTGCGGTGGGAAAATGTGTTTTTCTGGGTCTCTACGGCCGCCCCTTTAGCTCTGCCAACCACCCCCGCCACACCCCTAGACCCTCCCCATCCCCCCGCATAGCTGCAGTTTATCGGGGCAAGAAACCCCCGGCCGGGAACAAAAGACTGGCACTCCACGGTCTTCCATAAGGACAGGCGCCATTTTTGCATAATTGACGTTAAAATGTTACCAGAAACTTTTTGATTGTAACGATTTTGCTTAAAACTTTGAGTGTACGTTTACGAAACCCAAAATTAACGAGATCCTTTTCATTTTTAAACCCATGATTACATACTCCTGAGCACTATAAACAGGAGTTTATATCCTGTGCAGGGATCTTCCATTCTACACACAGGTCTGATACAGGTCTGGTGTTACTGCTGGCTCTCATGGATAGGAGCTTTAAATGTTCTAGAACATAGTTAAAATGTTGAATAGATCCATATTTATTAGTGATTTTAAAATGGGTCACTATTTTTTTCCACAGTCCCTAAATTATAACGCCGGATACAAGATTTCGTGAGATTAATCAAATTATAACGCAAAAAACATTGTTTATGTAACTCATGTTGTCAGGAAATTATGCAACTTATTTATTACGGAACAGGTGTTTCAATTCCTTGTGTATAAGAAGCGAAAACATAAATATAATAATCTTCTTTCTTTTTTATAATTAAATTTTTATATAAATTTATTTGCTTAAATTATAACTAAAAAATTATCTATAGTAATATATAAAGATGTAAAGTTTGTAAGTTTGTAAGAAACTACCCATTCGGTTTCAAAAATTCTCTCAACAATATTTGTAATGGACTTTCAGAGTGGACATAGGCTATAAATTATCCCGTTAAAATAAGAGGCTTTTTCGTGGTGACCTATATTACAACTAAAGTCGACGAAAAAATGGTCGAGTGATTCGTTTTTTACGAATGCTGCCTTAACGACAAGAGATATTCAAATACTTTCTATAGAGAAGTTGTAGAACTCAAAAAGTTCTATAAAAAGTCTGCGACGACATATATCTACATATTAAGGTTAATACACAAATTGATAAAATATGACTAAAAGTTACTAAAAATCTGCAAGTGCGAATCCGCGCGGGTAAGCTAGTTTAATATAAAATTATTTATTTAAATGCATAATACATAAATGCTTCCTTGACACTGAAAATAGTGTATGGGGGAATGGGATGAGGTGACTGTATTGTTTTCAGAATCCTTGAGAGCAACTGAACAAAATTTGGAAATATGTATACAATATAACACATTTATACTGTCGAGAAAAGAGTGAGGTAACCAAAAAAGGAGGGAGGGAGTAATACAATAAAAAAATTTAAACGCTAAATAATTTTTGTAATGAGTAAATAAATACTGCATTTTCGTGCACATTAAAAATCCTTGGTAATTGTTTTTATAATCATTGATTTCATATATAGCTAGCCTTTTTTCCATTTTACTGTAAAAATATATACACAAAATTGCTAATGGGGTGAGATTAAATACAAAAACATTAAACTTTACAAAGCAACTGAAAAATATTAACGCAATATAAAATATCTTACTACTGTTTTAAATTCTAATAGGGAAAACGGATTTAAATTTACAGAACGAAATTAATAAATCACAAAAGTTAATTGAAAAGATTCTACATCTTTATATTTTTTACCGACACATTTTTTGACATCATCTTAATAACTAGACCCACGAAGCGTCTTATTGGGCGCTTGTCTGTAGGTTCATTATATCAATTAATAATACACATATACGATAAAATTAAAACGATACTTTGAGCACATGATATTTTGATGAAAAAACTTATTAGCAAATTAAATTGTATTATAGGTATTCTTCTTTGCAGGAAAAAATACATCAAATTTTAAATAAAATCGCATAATATTTTTAAATTTTTTTGACTATTTTTAGTAATTTACAAAGTTCTCGACAATTTAAAAAATATATAAATCCATAATATTTTGAGTAAGCGAGTTCAAAATTTTAAAAAACACCATAATGGATTTTATCCCCAGGGGGACATCGTTAATCAAGATATAGTATAGCTGTCTCAAAGAGACCAAGTTTTTTCTTATATGGGAATGTAGGTGTGAAAGAATTTTTGGGTGTTCATAGGGCTTACAACATATCGCACGGCTGGCTTAAGTGATCACTTTACGCAATGTAACGTTCACCAATTCTACCCATGATAGACTATCACATCTATCAAAATATTGGAAGTTTTATATATGTTTAACTTGCACACCTTGTTTTTGCACGAGACTTTCATACATACTTTCGCATATAAAGAATAGCTTTGTCTAAATGAGATAGATATCTTTAATATATCATAAATAATTAATTATTTTGATTCTGTCGATCTTTCTATTGAAAAAATTAGGCCATTATTGGGACTCGAATGCACAACTTTCTGTTCACGGGAGAGATAGTTGGATATTACTGTGCATCATTTAAACTGATATATCTAATATCATTGAAAGATTTGGCAGATACTTCGTGGTGCAACATTATAATTTAAAATATGTTTTAATTTGACTTTGTAATACACACACAACATGAGTTATAAATTACTACTATAGTTTCGAGAGGATCAGTCCCTCAATAACTAATTTAAATACAAAATTAATCAATCTAATCGGGTAAGTCGTGAAGGCGCGCGATGGGGAGGGGTATTTTTTGGCAAAAAGCTCTAGACCTATTAATAAATATAAAAAATGCGAACTTTGATGTCGCTTACCTCCTTAACTGTCGACATGTTGTCCAAAGGATATTATCTATTCAAAATTGATTGAAAAAAACTTCCTCCAAGTTTTCGCAACTAGACACCTTGTGTAATACTAAAATCATATCTAGAACAGTTTATTTTACAAAAACGTGTCAAACACCAAAAAAGCAACTACATTTATACCTCGATTTCAACTAAATAAATTAACTGATTATTTATCTGTATGTTGGAAATGGTGCAGTAAATAAGATATGACATTCTCAATTATTTATTAGTTAGCACAGTGGGACTATGAAAATTTTAAATCTTAACAAGTTAATTTACATACATTTTTACGATATTGATAATTAGATAATAAGAGATTTGTGTCCAGACAAATTAATTTTTGAATAAATAAAATTATTAATTGGTACCTAAACATTTATATTATATTTTTATTCAGTTATATTTGTGATAGTAACATATATGTATGTAAATAATTTGTTTAATTATTTAAATTTATTTAATTAGTAGCCGTAGCATACAAATCACTAGATTGCTTCTGTGCTAGATCGCCGTAATATAAAACAGTAATTTCATTTTATAAATTAAGTTACACTATGTAGTATTAGCAGAAAGTTAAAAAGCGTATTAATATGATAATTTTCATGGAATTACCCGTTAGAAATTGGGGCAGTATATGTATATCCGGTTTAAGAACAACTGCGCTTTCTTCAGGATAAACTAAAAACTATGCGCAATTTTTTTTGGCATTTTGATTTTTTGTTTAAATTACCTGCCCTAGGACACTATTTTTAACGTTCAAAATTCTTTTATTGTCTCTTACGAGTTTTTTTTTTAATTAAATATTTCTATTTTCAAAGACAATCTCTAGAAACCCAAAGTAAAACTTCATATTTTTTTTCTTTAAGTATAACTTACAGTTTATTACATTTTATTGTATTCTAGTCTATGAAAACTTTAATTAATACATAATTGTTTTTTTTGCTGTGCCTCTCCAAAAAGAGACTTGTGCTAGGAGAGGGACTGACACTTTTACGTTATTACTTATTTAGTATGCCTGTGTTTACAAAATTATTTAATTTTTATAAATTAATCCTATTTTTGAGTGAATTTATGTATATAAAGTTTTAAAACGTGCATTTTTAATTCTGTAGAGGTAACTGTTAACATGAAAAAATTATTAAATTCATTATTAATAGTATTAGATATTTTCCTCAGCCCTGATATGACCCAGCGATGAAGCATTATAAATATTCCTACCTACTGTCACAATAACAAGATGTTTATAATGACGCACTCAAAAATAGACAGTCCAAAATTTCTAAAAGAAATGTCAAGACAATATCAAAAATCTAAACCAAAACTGGGAATTCTATAAACTAATGAGAAATGGTAGCCAAATAATTACACCAAAATTCAAAACAACGCAAATGCAAAACCATACTATAAAAGTCTCCCTATAGAGATACGCCGTATAAATGATCATACAGAAAAAATTTTAAAAAATAAAATCATTTTAAAATCAAAAACATGCATTCATGAACCGTTCAAAATTAAAGAATTCATTTAAAAATTTCTTAAAATATATATCCTGACTGTCATTATTAAGACCTACATACATTAAATGATTTAATATTCTGAGGCTCCCTCGTCAGACACAAGAGTTCTCTTTACTGACGAGGTCTACAAAAAAATAGATGTCAATGTAACAAGTTATAATATAAGAATGATATGTATATCATATAATAAATAAATAAAAAAATCAATAAAAAATATGATATATGTCAATATTTCTATAATTATAGCAAAATTATTGGTTCAATTAAAAAGCAGATGCGTTTGAAACAAATTCGTTTCTACAAACTTTTAAAATATTAAAACTACTTATTTTAAAATTAATAAAAGAAAACACAGGTTACAGCTAGTTTAACATAATTTACATCGTGTGAAAATTAACGAAATGTACAATTCAATAATAGAGCTCACACGTTACAATGACGAAAACTAATAAGAGTTGACCGGATTATTTTACAATAAATTTAAAAAAATAATCGATTACAAAAATAGGCTACAATTTTTTTTTTATTAATACGATTAACTCAATTACTTTGATCGTACTTTCCGCATTCCCATTGCAACGCTGTATGCACCAAGTGCGGTGCATCTTCCTAAAGCTGATAAAATCGATTATACAACCGCGTTTACGGGATTAGGCTCTCTCCCCAGCCCACCCTCGCGCCCGCGTCATCCCGCTGCAGCCTCCGACAGCCCCCGAGAAGACGCAGCGTGAGAACTTGCGAACAAAGGGGTAGCCGCCCTAACGCAAGACTGCAAAGGCACATTTTGTGCTTGGAAATGTGCGCACATTGTGTAAAATTTCATAGAGATAAATTTCATTTATTAACCTTTAAAACATGTGTTTAATAAGTACTCTCTATTTGCTCTTATTTACTTATTGGGATTTATAACTGAAGTTATGTATATGTTACAGACAAAGTATAAAATTTCGATTATGTATACATTTACTAGTGTATATTATCTCTTTAGTTGAGTAAGGTATTGTCACGGGTCACGGCTGCGGGAGTCAAATAAAATCACCGGAAATTAATTACCGATTTATTAATTAGTGATTAATCACTTATTTCATGTTTTCACTTAACGTGAATTAAACTCAGCGCATTCTTTAATCACACTATTTCGCTATTTATCACTCATCTATGAACATCGCTGAGTAACACTTCATTTATCACTTGCTAAAATATTCTGTTCACTCTCTAACTGTCCTAAATAACTATCCCACATTATTCAAATCGCCAGTCAAGTACTCCGTCCAATTATTTCGATCGATCGTTTAGTAGAAGATTCCTGTCGCTTTTAGGTTGTTCCAGGCATTTCTCGAATATTATAGATAACCCTAGATTGTTAAAGGCCATTCTAGTTCCTTCAATAGTGTTGTAATATATTAAAAGGGATTCGGACAGTATATAAATATTAGTTATTTATAAAGGCATTCATTTGTTTGGATGAGAGTACTAATAATTTTACGTCTGCCCATATTTTTATCCAAGATTTTATAAGTTATTTCGTATTTTTGTTAATATTCAATACTCTCCTTTATCTTACTCATCTTATTGTGACGTCAACGGGAATCGTACTCGAAACCCACGTTATGACACGCCAGCATCGTATCCACTGCACAACGAGGGCCGCTGTTTGGTCCTTCAATGGATCTGGTATGATCCTCGGATCTGAGGAGAAGTGTTGTATTTCTCTTTTTCATACTTTCACACAAAATGAGTCATAGTTCGATCCTTCAATACATCTGAAGGAGATACTAAAGTTTGGTCACAGATATTCACAAAATGAGTCATCAAATTGTGAGAAAATGTAAGAAGTATTTCCCCTATTAAGAAAATATTATTTATAATTTTCATTAAGCTATGTAAAAGGGGTACCAACGCCATTCTCTAGATTCTAATACTATAATAGCCACCTTTCTTAATTCTTTTCAATATGTAGGTAATTGCATTCTATTTTTGTTCTTTTTTACTTCTTCACACATCATTGTTGGCGCCGAAATTCCATTTTACACCGCTAATCTTGCATCGTGCGACAAACCCCTCCAAAACGGAGGCAGACAAAAACTAAATGTGACCAATCCAAAATACCGCGGCGCCTCTTTTTCTTATCAAAGTACACTTTTGTCTTGCGCATCCAGACACAACAAAGCCTCAAAGGCTCGCAATCAGCCCTTCCATCTACGGCAACTAAGCCGGTCCCCCCCCCCGCCTGCAGCTCCCGGCTCCGATTCATCATTCATTTCCTTAATCCCGAATTTTCCCACGTCGGGGTGGGAGGCTCTGGCGGGGCGGGTGGAGGGCGGACGCTGGGCGGGCGACCTTCCTGTGCTCGCTCAAAAGACAGCCTGAAAAGCGGTTCAGTTTTGGTAATTACTAAATTAATTGCGCGAGAGTGACGTGTATGGTTAGCGTTCGCTTAATGCTGATTCAGTTTAACAGTTAAACTTTGTATTACTTTGTAGAGCTGTCTCTTTCATCATAAGGTGTTATTAAAAATTCGCAGTTATTATGAACTATAATATTTTCAAGAGAATCATAAAACAAAACAACTTCATACATTCGAAGCCTTCCAAACATCGTAGTAGAATTCAGAAAACATCGGGTCTTATAAATAAACAACGACAAATACAAAGTACTTGTTGTGATGTTACAGCGATTATACATATAAAGCGATCAGGGGCAATTCAGTGTGGCTAGTGAGTGCGACCAGCGACACTAAATTAAGAGAATACTTAGTAGAATGAATAAGTGCGACCACAGACATGCTAATTCTATAAAAAGGCGAGTATAAAGTTTTTCCGCAGACGAATGATTCATTTATTATATTGTGAATTGAATAATATTTCTCTAATGAAAGTTATATCCAGTGACTTTGGTAAATAAATAAAACTTGTCAAAACGTATCACTGTATTAAAACGTGCAAAGCTGTGAAACGCGGACTCTACACATAATTAAATTTTGTAGATATCCACAAATTACTAAAACAGTTAAAAAATATATTAAATGGCCACATTCTAAGAAGAAGACTTCTTTTTTATCTAGAAGATCTTTTCTGTCTTGAATACATGTACACTGGGAAAAGTTGTATGTCATTCACGGAGGAGGAGTTCTACGGAAAATGACATAATGCCATTTAATTATTTTTTTTAATTTTCCCATAATATAATAGTTTAACATGTACCTAATGACGCCAATTAGAAATAAAAATAATTAATCATCTCCCTGTTAAAAATCACCCAATTTCTATCTAAGTTTTACTTTCAAGGGTGGTGTATTCCCTTAAATAAAATTATAACAAATTTCAAGTGTTTCATGTATCTCCCGCCACTACGATTCCATGGCAATATTTAAGAATATTACTGCATCGACTGTTCAATCTTTACGAGACCCGAAAAGTTTAATTTCCAGGGGCATTATGTTTCTTTTCCAAAATTCCCACGCCCGCCTGCGTGTGGGGGTGTCGGGGTTGCGGCAGTGTGCGGGTGTGCGGGTGTGCGGGTGTGAGAGCGCGCGAGTGTGAGTGAGCCTGCGACTCTTACTTTAGGTTAGGTAGTGGGCTTCACTTTAGGTAGGCGGCGCAGCGAGCGGCCGTTCACCCCAGACGGCTCAATAAACCTCCCGCCCACCCCAGGCCTGCCTCAACACGGCCGGGGTGCACACGGGGGGAGGCCGTACGCCACTTATTCTACGAAAACCGCCCCCACCCGCCGCCACCTTGGTGGCTGCGTGGGAACGCGCTGGACTTTATTATTGTTTTTTTTCGTTCGTTAGTTCACTGTGCACTGGTAGTGCTATTGTACCCGCATACGTGTGGGTTTTTAAGTGTTTTGTTATTTTTATTTGGAAAGAAAAGACAACATTAAAAAATGCAGAAAAAATTAATTAACACTTCAAAATAACCTACAATGGTAGTTTGATGTCTTAATTAAGAATTGAAATACTTAAGTTAATTACAATTTCATAGATACCGATGCGCATACAGAGCGCCAAGCGAGCATCGTCATCACCAGACTAACAAGCTCTATGAGGAATAATTATTTATGGTACGCCTCATTTAGAACACAAATACATGAAAATATAATAATTAATATATGTCTGGTATAAAAACAAAGGCAGCAATATCCACAAAAAAAGCAGTCATCGAGGATTAGGTACTAATAATATATACTGAATTCAAGATTTAATAATAATTTAATAGGATACATGATTTTACAAGGGATAGTAGGTACGTAAAATCTAGAAATCAGCACACTTTAAATTAGTAATCTTCGATGACTGCATTCAAAACATTTTTTTAATTTTTTAGGATATTTTAAGTCTTTGCTTTTATACCCCACATATAAAGAGTAGCTTGTTGGTCTTGTGGTTAGGACTCTCGCCTCGTGATCCAAAGGTCGCAGTTTCGAATCTCACTCCAGACAAGCAAGTTAGTCCTATTTTCATAGCACAAGCCTTTAGCTTAATTTGAAAATAGTAAGAATATTGATGTGACACGAACTCCGTGTTCACAACTCTATGTAAAAAAAAAGTATACTTTGAAAAAATATACAATAAGGTCACACTGTATAAAATTGTAAATTGATGAACTTAACCCCATCTTTACGCGAGGGGATTATGTCCCTCCCGTGTACATTTATGACACATTTTCACCATGGATTGACTATTTATTCTTGTATATATATTTAAAACCTCTAGTAAATAAAACGAATTTTTACCAATATACGTTTTTTAAATTTTGTTCTGAACAGAGTCTTTTCAAGTAAAAACGCCTTTTTGTAATAAAGCGCGACTTATTTACCAAGACATTATACTTTTTAAGAGTATTTAGTTTTACAGTTTTACAATTCGTATTTTTTTAAGTCAAACGTACTGGAACCAGCCGTGGAATCAGACTGCGTATCAAGAAATTTACGTTCGTTCATGTCTATATTTTTTGGTGGTCTCTGAATAAGGTAAAATAAACTTAAAACACGTAGTGTTACATTGCTGAAGTGCGTGTTAACAAAATGTTTGAAACTCAAACACGAACAATCTATAAATGGCATTAATTAAATAGATAAATTGAATTCAGGTAAACATAGGTATGTACCACACGTGAAAATATTGGTTCAATATTCAGTTCGTAATCGATTCGTTCAATAGTGGTCCATGATACAATATTATGTTTCATATTTTCATTTGGTACAAATTATCAATTTTTATATAAGTAAAACTGACTATGTTTAGAGTTTGAAAATTTGATTCGAAAAAAGATTTGAATATTGTAAAGAAAAAAAAATACAATATATATCTTTTCCACCCTAGTTAATTATCATCTAAATTAATACTTTCTCGTTACAAAGTTCACAGGGGGGATTTATGTACTTTTTTTGATAAAATTAAATACATTATAAAGAAATTATAAAGAAGCAAACACGGAGTGCGTGTCACAACAATATTCTTAATATTTAAAAATTAACCTAGGCTTAATGATTGATCTATGAAAATAGAACTTACTTACTGGTCTCCTGAAACGAGGCTCGAATCCCGGGCCAGAATATATCTTAACTATCAGGATCTCTACTTGTAAACTACTCAAATGGTGATGATTTTATGTTGATAATTTACAAATAACAAAATTTAACAAAAATTTAAATTAATACATCCCTATCTCCCCCATCCCATCAGGAAATATTTAACTGATTACTTTCCTTTTTTGTAACACTTTGCTCTTCTTTGTTAATGTTTATCATTCCCATATTCCTAATCTAAGATAATTTAAAAGATGTAATCATGTAATTGATTGGCTTCGTCTATACATGGTGTATAATTAATTTATTAGACCTAGTCCACAATACTTTACAAGTGGTTTCCTGCCCGGAACAATCGAAAATGTTCAAGCAACCATGACCTAATATCAATATTTATAGAGACATTTTCTCAATATTTCTTACGTATTTATTACAAAACGTTTAATTCCAGTAATTTATATCGATCACGAAAAAATTCTTTTTAAATATAAGTTAAATAAAATGATAAAAACCCTGCAGAAATTCCAATTGGATTCTTCCTTTTGGAATTGGAAGGTGTTTATCATTTTATTTCTTGTATTAAAAGAAATGAGTTCAAATTGAATATGAGTAACTGTAATAGTAGGCTAACTTTTTACATAAAATAAGTCAGAAATATTGAAAAGAAATGCAAACTTTGATGTCGCATATCTCCATATCTATGGTTGCTTGAAAATTTTTGACTCATAATTAAAACAAGAATCAAACTGTAAAGCCTTTTTTGTTGGCGATTGTTGACGATGGTTAAAAGGCCTGCTTTTAACCATCATCGAGGGAAATGTTGAAAACAACAATCGTAGAGGCTGCCCGAGATTAAGCAACGTAGACCAGATTATCGGAAAGGTGCGATGTAGCACCTACTAAGAAATGAAAAGTCTGGCAGGTGACAGAGAGGAGTTAAGAAAGCGAGTGCTTGTTGCAGACCAATCCTAGGATTGCAACCCAAAAAAAACTGCAAAGTATTGTGGACTAGCTCTGTTACACCATGTATTTTGATGCTATTGGTCAACTTACTACTAATAAGCTGATTGATTTCTCATTTCGTTTATCATCCCCTTGTAAAAAATCAAACATCCATACATTTATTCATATCAAAGGTGTAGGATAATCCCGCTTCGGAAAATCCTCTCAGAGACATGGAACAGATCAAGGTCCAGAGAAATGTAGTTCAGCATAGCAGTCGCTCTTCCAACAAGCACAACCAATGGCAAGTTGGTCAATATTGGAATGTGAAACAATCTATGCTGAGGCTGTCTAAGGTAATTATCAGGAACATACAAACCATTGCTCCGCATATTATAAAACAACAGATCAAAGTCTTTTATTTATACACGTACTTCTATTCATATACAAAATTATTTATGGATACAATATCTTTGAATTTTTAAGAAAAATTATTTAAAAAAGAAAACCTGAGCATGACATCAATGTCTATTCATATACAAAATTATTTATGGATACAATATCTTTGAATTTTTAAGAAAAATTATTTAAAAAAGAAAACCTGAGCATGACATCAATGTCTATTCATATACAAAATTATTTATGGATACAATACCTTTGAATTTTTAAGAAAAATTATTTAAAAAAGAAAACCTGAGCATGACGTCAATGTCTATTCATATACAAAATTATTTATGGATACAATACCTTTGAATTTTTAAGAAAAATTATTTAAAAAAGAAAACCTGAACATGACATCAATGTCTATTCATATACAAAATTATTTATGGATACAATACCTTTGAATTTTTAAGAAAAATTATTTAAAAAAGAAAACCTGAGCATGACATCAATGTCTATTCATATACAAAATTATTTATGGATACAATACCTTTGAATTTTTAAGAAAAATTATTTAAAAAAGAAAACCTGAGCATGACGTCAATGTCTATTCATATACAAAATTATTTATGGATACAATACCTTTGAATTTTTAAGAAAAATTATTTAAAAAAGAAAACCTGAACATGACATCAATGTCTATTCATATACAAAATTATTTATGGATACAATACCTTTGAATTTTTAAGAAAAATTATTTAAAAAAGAAAACCTGAGCATGACATCAATGTCTATTCATATACAAAATTATTTATGGATACAATACCTTTGAATTTTTAAGAAAAATTATTTAAAAAATAAAACCTGAGCATGACATCAATGTCTATTCATATACAAAATTATTTATGGATACAATACCTTTGAATTTTTAAGAAAAATTATTTAAAAAATAAAACCTGAGCATGACATTAATGTCTATTCATATACAAAATTATTTATGGATACAATATCTTTGAATTTTTAAGAAAAATAATTTAAAAAAGAAAACCTGAGCATGACATCAATGTCTATTCATATACAAAATTATTTATGGATACAATATCTTTGAATTTTTAAGAAAAATAATTTAAAAAAGAAAACCTGAGCATGACATCAATTCAATCATGCACAGTAAAATGAAATTGTGTATTATAAACTGCCGGGGACATTAGGGATGATAGAACAAATTTTAAGAGGAAGCTAAAAAAAAATATGTAATTCTTGCATTTGAATAAAATTTAAAATAATTGTATATAGGTAATTCTGTTTATATTAGGAAATATAAAATATACCTACTTTACGAATAATTGTTAAAATCTCATCCATTATCTACATGTTCCATTAATATTTATTTTGTGGTACTCGTAAAAATGGGTATTTTATTATTTTATGTTTTTTTAAATAGTAATTGTTTGCATTGAAATGATCTAAATGACTATTTTCTAATCTGATTATTTTATTTTATTTATAAAAAAAAACAAATATGACGTGCCCATGAATTGTATGCATGATAGTATAACAATTATTATTATTTAAGTCAACATGCAGTTTATACATGCATCGTCTATATCCACACTTATCCACGATAATCGAATTCACTCCATCCTAGGCGGTAGTTGAAGTCTTACCACTAGATTATTATTAACTTAAATATAGATATTTCAAAATAAATACGATACAAAATAATTATATATTGCACAAAAATAAAATTAAGTAAATATTTCGAAAAAAATTATCTAATACTTTAAAAAATAATTAAATAAATTCAATAAAGTCACGGAACGTGGCGACGGGAAGTAATAAAACACTTTATATTAATTAAGCTTTTATTTACTACACAATTCCTTAATTCACACTAATCATCGCAAGAAATAGAATATTCCATATACAAGTCGATAACTGTGTGTAGTTTTCGGGATATTCTGCCGAGTATATCTGACCTCTCTGGCCGACGTTTCGGATCCCATTTCAGGGTCCATCATCAGGGCTGATGTATGGTATGATGATGGATCCCATTTCAGGGTCCATCATCATACCATACATCAGCCCTGATGATGGACCCTGAAATGGGATCCATCATCATACCATACATCAGGCAGAATATCCCAGAAAATTTTGAACGGCCGTGAAAACATGAGAACATTTTTAAGGTAAGGCACCTACTCTCTATTAGACGCCATTTATACCGATTCACAGTTTGCTTATATTCGTTCATTCATATGACTGTCAAAAAATTACCTTTTGGTATAATTATGCGTATTCCAGATCTTTCCGGATTATTCCAAAATCTTTTAGATTGTTCAGATAACTTCGATTTACGCAGTTTCTTACGACTATCAGAAGCTTTTTTGGTTAATTAAATAATTTAATATTAAATAAATAATTGAATATACAAGTACATAAAAACATTTTAAAGTCTCGAAAATAAATAAATCCGCCTCGAGACCTCGTAATATTTTTCATTTCGCACCTCGATACAACGCCTCGGAAATATCTTCCCTGCTACGGTTCGGGAACCTCCCGACCCCGCACCGGGCTAACGAACCACCCCTCCCCCAGCCCTCCCACACCCCGCCTACGCAGGACGAAACAAAAACAAACGACGTCTGAACGTGATGCAACGTAGGCCAGACTGGGTTGGCGGGCGGGCGGGCCTGGGTGTGGGCGTGGGTGGCGAGCGGGGAGGGCCGGGTTTGGGCGCAGCGGGGGTAAATTCGATAACGTGGAAAAAACGCGACTGCCGAAATTGAAGATGACGTTGCGATAGTAAACAGTTTGAAGAGTTATTTCTGCTCAGTCTGCGTTTTTTAGAATGCGGCGCTTTGTTGTGAATACAGAATTATTAAAAAGTTTTTATTAATAATTAAATTAAACACAAAAATTCGCCTGGTTTATACCGCTATATTTTTGGTATCACCAACCGGTTTCGAAACCACCGTTCCTACTTCAGGGTAAGCCACAAACTAGACATTATAAATAATGGTCAATTATCGTTTTATGTGTACTTATCATATGACATTATTTTGAACATTTTTTGCATTCTGTTTTGATTTTTTTTAATCTATACTAATATATAAAGAGGTAAAGTTAGTAAGTTTGCATGTAGGAGGTAATTTCCGAAACTACTCATCCGATTTCGAAAATTCGTTCACCAATATTTTGAATGGACTCTTAGGGTGGACATAGACTTATATATTATTCCATTTAAATGAAAGGGCTTTTCGTGGTGACCTATTTTACAACTAAAGTCGACGAAAACATGATCGAGCGATGCGTTTTTTACGAATGCTGCCTTAACGGTAAGAGATATTTAAATACTTTCTATAGAGAAGTTGTAGAACTCAAAACGTTCTATAAAAAATCCGCGATGCCATTTATCTATATGCTAAGTTTAATACATAAATTGATTAAATATGACTAAAAATTACTAAAACTCTATGCGTGCGTGCGGCATAACTAGTTGTTTATATATTTTTATAATTATTTCAATTTTAATGTGTTTTCTTAATTGGAGACTTAACATAACCATAAATTATCAATATATTCGTATGGTCTTTAATTAAAATAAAATATAATTACAATTAATAACAGTTGATTAAAAATTTAATTGCTTATATTTTGTAACGTTTATTTTGTAGAAGGGACGCGATTCCAAAACCGGTTGGTGTTGGCAAAAATTTAGTGGATGAAAACAAAGAATTTTTCTGTTTAATTTACATAGTTAAAAACGAATCCTGACAAATTAATAGCTGATAATAGTAGTATACCTACCATTTATTTCTTTTGAATTCTATTACCTGGATAAACATTGTTCTTTTGAACTTTATTACCAAATTGTCATTCTTAGTTTTGATGCCAAGTTATTAAATCTTATAATTTTACTATGCTGTTAATTTCCTCCTCTAAATTATAATTTATCTGCTTCGAGACATAAAATTATTCACATTTACGTGCAAATAAGCAGGATAATTAAATAAAATAATATATTCGCAATCTTAGATAATGCCGTACTTCCCTATGATATTATGACATGTACTTAAAGTTCAGAGGGCAAAAGAGGTTGCGTAAAGTTCATGCCACGTGTAGCATACTACACGTCCATAAAATATGCACAAATAACTTAGACTAAAATCTCCCTGGTGTACTCCACACGACCTAACAAAGTACCCATGACTACTGAGAAACACACATAAGATGTAAAAATAAGCACATTGAAATATCATGAGCTAATTATCAAATACGAGTACAACATTGCTACAAATTTCACTAAGGGTAAAAATATTTGTATCAAATTTTTTTATCAAGAATCTATAATTGGTATATAATCGCGTATTCGACCAGCTTCCAGATCTTTCTAGAGAATTAAAAAATCATTCAAACCGTCCGTAACCCTCGACAGAATGCATCTCCACTCGCATTTAGAATCGTGACGCTTATTATTTATTTTATTTTATTAAATAGAGATGCGGACACGGAATACATGTCACATCAATATTCTTACTATTTTCAAATTGAGCTAAACGCTTGTGCTTTGAAGATAGGACCAACTTGCTAGTCTGGAGTGAGGTTCGAACCCGCAACCTTTAGATCACGAGGCGAGTGTCCTAACCACAAGACCAACAAGCGTCAATGCGTTATATCCTAACGCAACAAATGCATCTGAGATGTATCGGAATATTTATGATTTCAAAAAGGTGGTGGAATCTATTCAAGTACCGGTAAAGGTGAAAATATATATACAAACACTCATCTAACGCAGTTTATGAAAATAATTTTATAATATAATAAAAATTTTGAAGTTATGCTTCTGTTGGTGCATTCGGAGTGCGCACGCAGCGTGCAGCGAAACTTGTAACGGAAATGCGATACCAGAACTAACGACGACATATTAATATTAATATATTATTTATTTATAAAAAGTAAATTTTGTAAAAACTTGCTTATCGAGAACTCATTTCTTGATTGTGATTATTGATTTTTTTTTTGATTTTTTGATTTCCAATTTTTTTTTCTGAATATTATTTCCAATTCGTTTTATCATTAAGGCATTATTTATTTTTTATTTATCATAAAAATATATTATGTGTTGTATAAAAACTTATTTATTATATATTATATATTCATTACTATCAATTTAGCGTAAAAGTGCATTGTGACATTGTCATATTCAAAATGTTCATTGTAATTATCTAATTTTCAAAAAGCTCACAAAATTTTCATACTTTGTACTCTAGTGTCATTTTTGAACCATCTATTAGGGTCATTAATGACCTGCTGACAGTCTGTTTGTTAAAAAACAAAAATGCAATAAAATGAAAGTAAAAAATAAAAATATTGAAATCTGTCAGATTCTGTTTACGCTATGCTATGTTTACGTTTATGCAAGTTCACGAATTTTTCGATCGTTTTTTAAGAAAGCTTTTATTTGCCCCAATTATTTTAAATATTCGAGGTTACATTTCTGATAGTACGAGTTTTAATTATTTTCACGATACTCAATAAAATTATCGATAATGATCAGTGTAGATTTTTACAACTCAGTAATTTGAGCGTCATTAATATATAATTGTGACTCTATTTTAACTTCTACCGCGCGTACATGAGAACACGCATGATTTTTGTATAATACGAAAGTAGGTAGGTACTAGCAAAATTAAAATTCAACGCATATTTATACACTTTACAGTATCACTGCGTAGATACCAGCTTTTTGTTCTCGATGAAGTTAAGGTGCATTATATTTCCCGCATAACGCACACAGACACAGACGCCTCCGTAGCGCATGCTACGTCGCTTACGTAACCAACACACGCGCCAAAATACCTCGTCCAGGCGCGGTCGAAAATTCCATCCAGTAATTTGACAATTCGCGCAAAGTTTCCGCGTCTTGCGCGCGTCTTCGAGCGCGGCCGGGGACTCGGGGTCGCTTTTGCCGCGGTGTCTCACTTAAGCCGCCGGTTTGGCGGAGGGTATCTTTCTCGGGACGCGACTACCGAAACTCGCGATGCTCCAGCCACGAACGATGGATCACAGTTTTTTTTCGTTCAGGCTTCACTTGCTTCGCCTTTTTTGCTAGACTGGCAATTGATTTTTTTTCATATCTCCCCCGACGAACAAAGCATTTTGGTTTTTCACTATTTTCTTTGATCGCGCAAGCGGCGCTGCCGTGTCTGCGGCTGCTGGAGTGTGCATTCACGGACCGATATTCATTTTCAGTTCATAATTCCATCATGACAGCGCACTCCATGACGCATGAGGACTCAGAGACGTGCTTTTTAACGGAAAAGAGTCGCTACTGAAGATGATGACGTAATAAAAAAATCAACGGAAAAGATGAATGAAAGAACAAAAAAAATTGAGCGAGTCTTAACGTGAAACATCTTCTCTGAGTAATGCTCAGTAAACAAGTCTCTGGTTTCCCCCCACGAACCGAGCGTAAAGATGTTACACATCAAAAATTTCAAAATTGTTAATGTATTCATACTCGCAGAGAAAACCTCAAAATCATGCAAAAAAACCCAAAAAAGGGTTTTGAACCAAGAAGGTAGGTAGGTACTGTAACGTTTTTGACGGTCTAATTCAATGAATTATAGTATTTATTAATAGCTTTTTTTAATAAAAACTTTTGACTTTTAATTATTAATAAGTTTTACGTAAAGCCCAAAGCTGGTGACTTTAAGCTACCGAATCGAAGCATTATTTGAACTCTAAAATCGCGGAAGTATTTTAACGTAGAATCTAACATAGTACCTACCATTAAACATATATCTGAATATACATATCATATATTTGAAAAGTACCTATATGACAAATGAATAGATGATTTTATTTATACTATTCCCTGACAGGTGTTATTAAATCGCATCATTTGGGATAAAATTCTTTAACAACCGATATTTTTTTGTCGGAATCAATAAAATGTATATTTTACATTCTGTTTTTTTTCTAAACCAAAGATATCCCGAGACATTAGAAATCTAAATTCAACATAACATGATTTACCGACATTTTCTTCCGACATCTAAATAATTTCAAAGATGAATCTGACGAATAAAATTAATAAATTCAAAATTGTAACACTTTTTCATTCCTACTTCATGTTTCATGTTTCTGTCGCCGCTTTCACGAAATTACTATACTGTACTATGTACTACAATGTAGTACTACATTATACAAACTACACACATCAAATTGCATACTCCAAATTTAAAATTGAAGTGTGCGATTAGTATTGTGAAAAGTTTGGAAACTTATACAACCTTCCCCCCGCCTCCAAGAATTTTGTAGTAGATGATAATATTTAGCTAAATGCAAATACACAAGTTAAGTAAAATGATTAAAACCTAAAAAATCAAATTTTTGCAATGTTTGCAATTAATGAATTTGTACTATAAGTTACTGTTATGATAGCCGAAAGTTTTACAGAAAATAAGTAATAAATATTTTTTTTAGATGTAAAGTTGGAAGTATAACTGTCAATATTAAGACATTTTCGCTAGGATATTTTAGACTCATAATCAAGATAGGAATCCACCTGTTAAATATTTTTTATTAATTTAGGCAGGAGTCTTTTTACCTGTATAGCATAGTTGACTTTGTTACACCGTGTATATATATATATTTGTTTATTTGTATTAAGTCGGTAACAGCATAATCTAAGTTTATGTCTACTGTACGCCACTGGTGTCCAGTGACTTAACTTTTAATAAAAGTTCGGAATTTCTTTCAAATGTTTTATTCGTTACCAATCGCGCTGAACCCGTGATAATATTATGATATATTAAAATTTGAATATTATGATAATTTTCGTATTAGGAATATTTCGAAATACGTATTTCGTTTCGATTTATTTTGCAGAAATTTGTATAAAGTACAGTTTATTTAGTGATCATAGGAGAGACCCTAATATACATACGTACCAAAGTATATTTCAGGGCGAGATGAACCTACCGAAGCGTAAAAATGTGATTATTTTATTGTATCTGATTTCTTTGTTCTCCACCCCGCGCTGCAACGGCAAGGGATGAAGAGGGCAGCGGGGAGGATCCGCCCTGCACGAGAGTGGGTAATTTTAATTGAATCCTCGCTGATGTATTTTCAACGAGTCGTTAAGTGGAAATTTCTCCAGGAGACAGACATCTTGAGATTTTCCTCGAAAAAGAAACATTTGAAGAGCGTCTCGTTCGGCGTCTGTTTTTGCGGATATCTCCCGGGCGCTACGCCGCTGCACATAAACCGGGCTTAAAGATGGAGACGGGCTTTCTCAACATTTCTTTTATATTATACATGGACCGCATTATACCGCGCCCGATGCTTAAGGCCCGCGTCCACGAGGCGAGACCGTGAGATAACATTAGGGCGTCTAAACCAGATAATCAGTTTATTTATTTAACTAACTAACTAACCATCACGCCGTTTCCCCGCAGGGGTAGGCAGAGAGGAATAAACGCCACACTCTTCCATCCTGGCACACCACTTTTGCTTCGGCCACATTCATACAAGTTCTACGGTTGTTGCGGCTTTTAACGGGGCCATCCTAAAACACTTGTTGTATCTGATCGTGCCGGGTCTTTCGCGGATGCCCTCTATTTCTGTTGCCTTCAACACTCGTCTCATATATTTTCTTAACCATCCTTTCTTCGTTCCTCGTTCGTTATATTATTAATAAAATGAAAACACTTATATAATATAAATAATCAACATGCTTAGGGGCCAATGGTTCATCATTTCCCCGGATACATCGAATCATCATCATCGTCACTCTTGGCACTACAACCCTCGGTGGGTTTTGGCCTCCTCAATAATCTTCCTCCACTCATCGGTCTAGTGCCAGCTCTCTCCAGTTTCGAAGCTCTAAGGCAGAGATGTCTTTAAGGACGTTGTCACTCCATCTTAATTTTGGCCTTCCTAAGCTCCTTCGCCCTATTGGCCTTGAGTTCAGCAGGGACTTTGATGCTTGATGCTCGGACGTTCTCTCCACATGACCCAGCCACCGAAGTCTTCCCAGTTTTATAAATTTTGTGACGTTTGGCTCTTTAAATAGAGTATAGAGCTCATTGTTGTAACGTCTGCGCCAAAGTTCATTTTCTAGAACCGGTCCGAAAATACGCCTCAAAATATTCCTTTCAAAAACGTCCAATGCTCGTTCATTCCTCTTAGTTAGTACCCACGTCTCAACTGCGTACGTGAGCACTGGCCTATTAAGTGTTTTGTACACAAATATATCGTATACTAAAATTAAAATTGCTATAGCTAGACCGCATTCAAAAGAATGTATGCAAAAAATATGTGTTTTTTTACGATGCAATAAATGAACACAAAAGAAATTAAGAATGTTCTTAGGTTTTCACGGCCACTCAGAATCTTCAAGTTTGTGTTTACTGGGGTATTATGCCGTGTTGTTACGACCTTTCGGGCCGACGTTTCGGATCCCATTGCAGGGTCCATCATCGGGGCTGATGTGTTGTCTTGAATGTTGGTGATGTGGTTAAGTATCGGCTTGCAATACCGTGCCGAAGTCATGATGTGTTGTATTGTGTTGTATGTATGATTCATCTGTTGTCTGATCACTATCTCTGCGGAGTCTGCGACGAGAATGACTTTGAAGCGCCGGATACCAAGATGTTTTTAATTTGAGACCATCATCTCTATTAATGTTTATCGGATGCTTGTAGATTTCTAGTGCTTCCTTGATAAGACCTGCATGGTGACTCTTAGGCTTTCCAAGGATTATCGGTTCGAATGCAAAATGATGGTGGGTATCCAGAAAATGCTCAGCCAGTGCTGATTTTTCTGGATGACCGAGTTTGCATGCCCGTTTGTGCTCGTTGACCCTTTTGGAAATGGTACGCGCCGTTTGCCCCACGTATACTTTATCGCAGTCTTGACAATCGAGTCTATACACACCGTCTGTTTCTAAGCAATCTGAGATTGATTGCTTAGAAACAGACGGAGATCAAGATTGCTTAGAAACAGACGGTGTGTATAGACTCGATTGTCAAGACTGCGATAAAGTATACGTGGGGCAAACGGCGCGTACCATTTCCAAAAGGGTCAACGAGCACAAACGGGCATGCAAACTCGGTCATCCAGAAAAATCAGCACTGGCTGAGCATTTTCTGGATACCGGCCATCATTTTGCATTCGAACCGAAAATCCTTGGAAAGCCTAAGAGTCACCATGCGCGTCTTATCAAGGAAGCACTAGAAATCTACAAGCATCCGATAAACATTAATAGAGATGATGGTCTCAAATTAAAAACATCTTGGTATCCGGCGCTTCAAAGTCATTCTCGTCGCAGACTCCGCAGAGATAGTGATTAGACAACAGATGAATCATACTTACAACACAATACAACACATCATGACTTGGGCGCGGTATTGCAAGCCGATACTTAACCACAACACCAACATTCAAGACAACACATCAGCCCTGATGATGGACCCTGCAATGGGATCCGAAACGTCGGCCCGAAAGGTCGTAACAACACGGCATAATACCCCAGTAAACACAAACTTGAACAAAAGAAATTTTTCTAGTAAGTAAGTAACCTTTTTAAACTAAAAAATATATATTTATTTGGAATATCATATTGAAGATTATAATACGGGCTTGCAAGGCAACTTTCCCCCCGCTTTCTTCTTACCGGACAAAGCTAGGGAATGGTGTTTTGATTGTGGTCGACCTATAATACAAAAATTTTATGGCAACCCACTTTTAAAATCAATCGCGTCTAAGGAAAAGCAGCCCCATCACCATATTGTCACGGAATCGTGGCGGTGGAAGACAAATGAAATACTCAAAATTATTTTGATTTACAATAAATTGAACTTTGTAATACATACACGTTAAGTTAAATTTATCACAACTATAGTTGTGTAAATATTTGCCAAACCAGCAGTGGGAGAACTGTTTTGTTGTGGATTTTTACGTAAAGATGTCAAGGATCGGGGATATTTGTTGGAATGTGACGTTATTTACGAATGTATTCTCTGAATGTAAGTTTTTTTTTATTTCAACGGTTTCCAAACTGTTCATTATAAATCCTTTATGAGGAACCGAGTGGAGTAGTTTTAGTCTATGATTTTTCACTTTTTCCGGCAAAAATTTATGTATCAAGGTTAGTTATAAATTACAACTGATAATGAGAGGGACTTTACTTCTCGAAGCTATAACTGTGATAAATTTAACTTGGCATGTGTTTATCACAAAGTTCAATTTATTGTAGATCAAAATAATCATGTTGCACCAAAAAAATAACTGCCATATCATTCAATAATACTCAAAATTAATTTAAAATTTATTATTTACACAAACATTACTAGTTCACTGTTCCGTAATTCACTTATTTCGCACTAGTCACTCGAATCTTCCGCTCATCTTTCAGAATACTCGCCGGTCTGTGGAATATTTTATTATTAGTTAGTGCGTCACTTATCGCACCGATTCGCTATCGAAAATTCCGCACGGAGGTAACTCACTCGCGTCGTAGTCTATGGTACAACATACATTGGAAACCTTATGTCCTAACTCAAGGTAAAGACTAGATGTATATAAAGTATAAAAAAACTTGAATTTCCGTCGATGACAGTTCTCTAAATACGGCACCCATGTACTGAAATGCATTTTCCTTATATAAAAAAGCGAAAATGAAACAGTAAGTATTTACTAAAACATAATTCAATCACCATAACACATTCACAACTATATTATACATAAGCAAATAAAAAATAAAATAACAGCGCCCGGAGTTCACTCAATTTTCATAACTCAATTTTCAAACTTAATGTTGTCACTTATAAGAATTGCTATTGGTTTAGATGTCACTCGGAAAACCACCATTTTAGCTTTTGATTGGTGAGTACTCCGTCGCAGGATGCGCGCGCATTTCATCACCGAGCACATCAAAATATCTAACCATTTCGATGATTAGTTATTTTGGTGTATACCAACTACATAATAAGCATATAATATGAAAACCAATTTTAGGATACGTCAGAGATAAGTGTATCAATGAAAATATTGTGTGACACGATCATACACTTAATTAATTAATTGCATTAATCAATTATAATAATAACAATATATTCAATACTTAAATATTTTTAATGGCGAGAAACGCTGGTAATGTCTCAAAGAGTACACATTTTTAGACTCGTACACTTATACGAGTAGATATTGAAAACCAGAGAATCGTAATTTTCAACCAGAAAATAATATCTCCATCTCTATGCGGTCCCCACTGGGAATTGCCCTCGGCTGTTGCTAACGAAGAAGAGTGAACGGCGAACTAACAGGAACACAGAGCCACAGGAAGGAAAACCTTGAGAAAAAAAAACACCCTAATCCGCCTGAATCCTGGTGTTTTAAGTACAACACCCCCATGATGATAAAATGAGACATATATTTGGCAGGGCTTCATTCGATAGTGGTTCGTAATGGAGATTCAGTTCCAACAGTTACTCGAAAATCTTCCACTTGTCTACGGAACGCTCTACTTTCGTCTTCTGGAATATTCGCCTATATATGGTGCGCTTTATAGCACCGTCTCTTCCAGTAGAATTCCTCAAGTATGTACCTCATTCTAGTCGTAGTCTGCAGCATCACACTGTCTGTTTCGCTTTCAATGGCCCGCTGTCAAAATAACAACTGTTTCACAGCACGTATTGCGCGCATATTTGTACTTTCAACATTCTAGAAGCTTCTGGCTTATTTTCGTGTGCAATGTTAATATCCAAATAATTGTAACATTTTTCGGTTATGTGCGGTTTTTTTTATTTAAGTGACTCAGGGATCAAACATTGCATTTTAGCTGTCTTCCAGAATCTAATGGGTATAAAATCCCAGACTCAAAGAACGTTCCGAGACAAAAATGTCACAGCTGTCATGGGCTATTACGAGAGACGTTGAGAACAGACCGGCAGACGCGAGGAATTAAAAGTTCGGAGGTGAAAACGAACCCTGAGTCACACGACTCCTCAATTCGGGGTCGCCGACGCGCGAGCGTGCTGGCTCGGAGTCAGACCTTCACGGCTGGTACTCCGATAGTCGGCACACCACGCGCCGTGGGCGGAGAGCTATCTAGATTAGAGCGGAAATGCAGGTAGCCCTAGAACACGGGCTTGGCAAAATATATTCATTCATATTAAATTTATAACGAAACCACATTTTGTAATTAAAAAGTTGGCTTCCAACGGTGTAAAAACGTATAATATAGATCGTAGATTTTTTTTGGGGCATCGTAAGTTCTCCAGTTTCGTGTCTCAGACATTTTTCGGAATATTTTTTGATAGATAGATTTTTCTGTGCGTCTTTCGAAATTATTGATCTATGTTAGTTTGTTGGTTAATTTCTCCAAGAATAGCAAAGTAACTTTGTGGTACAATTATTAACATTTATAAAAATAAAAAGTTTAGTAAAAAAACGGTATTTATTGAATATTAAAAATGTTTCAGGGCCAATAGTCCCTTACAACTACACCTACTAAAAATTGAAATTGGTAGGATAGAAACAAAAAATAAGATATGGGTGGTAAACTTTAAATGTTTATTATTCGCAAAAAGAATTTGGTTATTTACAGTATTAAATTTGGTGTTAAAATTTTTCTTATTTCTCAAATTTCTGTTTTATCTAACTGTAAGCCTACTTGTATGTTGTTTTTATGTAAAATTTCTAAATCCTTTTTAATATCAAATGAATGTGTTTTTTTTTCCAAAATATTATTAGCATTAATTATTACTATTTTATTACTCATTGCTATTTAAACATCTTAAGTGTCCTTTCATTTAAATTTCAAATTATCGAACTCGAAAATCATTTCTTCCCAAAAAAAAAGAGAATATTTTTAGTTTTTTTGCGTTCCGGTTGAATATACTATTTGTGCTATATTATAACAAAAAAAAATGATCAAAATATCGTTTAAAGAGAAAGATACATCAGGTATTGCTACACTCTTCCAAAAAATATATAAATTGAAAATTGAAGGAAGAAAGACAATTGGCTGGTAACAGTATTTAATTTTCCTTCTATTTTATCAAACATAATAATTTCTTTGTCTGTCCATCTTTCTATTCGTCTGTAAATTCGTGTAACGTCCGTAATTTCGTTGAAATTTACGGCTCAAAAACAAATTCAACATCCAGAGATGGGACTTGAACCCCGGGCCAGCAAACCCGAACTGGCCGCTCTACGCATGTCACTATCGACGCCTCTCCGTGGACCGCCAAAAAGATACTATAAATATATACTAGGGCTTAGCAAAGATACGAACCAATGTTCCGTCATTTTTGACGGGTTACAGCCAGTTTTCTTAATAATTATACTTGCTGTAACATGTAAATTATATTTTTTTATAAACCTAAACAATTTCTAAACTTTCTAAATTATTCAGTTTAATCACACGTCGATAAGAGATTCTGTCACTCACGAAACTAAAATAGTAAAATATAAAAATTATTATTATACTCACGTATAATAAATAATTTATTGATTCACTCAATTTAATGATCATCATGATCCATCAATTACCTATATAAACTTCCCCTATCTCAGCACAGATTCTTGTAAAAAAATACTATGTTATAACTACGTACAATTTGTATTAAATAAATAAATAATATTTCTTCGTGAGTGATTTAATTGTGTTAATTGCAATTTCAACTACTATTTTTTTTATCATTAAAATATTCATATAAATTACGATTAATTAATACCGCGTTTCACAAATTTAGAACTTTTAAATGCCACAATTTTGCATATGCGGCAATACCGTATTCCTTCAGAGAATATCAAATATCCTCCGTGCGAATAACAAGTTCATTTCTCATGTTTCAAAAAACACAGCGACTGAAATTTGTCTGCAACTAAACACATAAAGTAGGTAGTTTACAAAGGTTCTGCGATCACGCACACAGCGCTACGCAAGTGTAGCCGCTCCCGGGGGCTGCCGCCGGACGTTCACCCGAAACCTGTAGGGGTAGGTAATGAAGGCTGTAGCCGAATATCCGCTGCGGGGGAGTCTACGCTTCCCACAGGCGGGCGGCAAAGGGGACTGCAACCTTATGGCAATTAGGCGCGAATAAATACCTTTTGTGAGTCGTCAAAAATGTCGTGAAAAAATATGCTCGGCTTTCAATGCTTATTCATATTTTATTTGCATGGCGGTGGTACGAGTAAGATAATAAAAAAAGTAACCCATAAATGCCTTTTAATGCCTTTACGTACTTAATGCCTTTTTTTACGCTTCAACAGGCCTGGAGGCCCAATTACAGAAGCGAAATACACCACAAAACACCCAGGCTTGAGAAAATCACATAGATTAAATTGTGACCTCACCAGGAATCGAACCCGGAACCCTCGGTTTGGGAAGCCAGTGTCATACCCACAGCGCTACGAGGGCCGTCTTATAGTATAGAAGGAGGGAGTATAATAAAAACCAAGTTTTTATTATACTCCCTTTCTTTGTAAAATATAACGACAATTAAAGACGAATTAAAACATATAACAGTACACTAAACTTACAATAAATTTATATATTTCTAAAATGTCAGATGTTTTGAGCTTTGATAAGACACTTCATGCTTTGAAGATTAAATTCTAAAAACATTTGTCAGTCAATTTAGATTTTCGAAATTCGTAGTGAAGTACCATTTATGTATACCGACGGAGTAATTAAAATTTAGAAAATATTCCGCGACGTTATCGGGCCGACGTTGCTAGTAATCAAACTTACTACTAAACTTGCTAGTAATGATTCTAATTTGAAAAAACCATTAAAATTTCTAAAAATCCGAAATTACACTATCCGAAATTATTAATTTTATTTTTAACGAAAATTTGATAGATCTTCTTGATCGTCGCCACGAGTCTACTTGCCAAGTTTCAGCTCGATTGGATCACGGGAAAAGGGTCAAAAATCGATCCAAAGTTTTTTCGACGGCAAGCCGGCAAGCAAGCAAGCAGACGCCACGAGTTAATATAAAGGGAGTAAAAATCGTTAAAATTCAGTATCAAACAGATTAATTGAAGCAAGATAAAAAACGTAGGAAAACTAACTATTCCAATTAACACTTAATATGACCTCCTTTGGCCTCAAGCAAAGATTTTACCCTTTTTCATACATCAATTCGACTAATATAAATATTAATATGTAAGATATTGTCACGAGATTATAGAAAAGCTAGCAGGATTTGCGATCTCCAGCTTCAGCATCAGCATTTTTCTCCATGTATATGTAGTCTATATAGTGCCCCATTACAGTGCTGTAAAATCCACGTAATCGAGGATTTTACCGCACTAGGCACTTTTGGAGTAAATTATAAATCATAAAGATATTTAGAAGTCAGTCAACCATTCAGTCTACGAAAAGTCAGTTTTGTCGTGACATTTCAGCAAAACCACAAATGAAACAGAACCAGAAAAGACGAGTGATTGGGGCAAAATATTGCGAATTAAAGAATTTGATTTTTCTCCTACCACTACGATCCCATGACAATATTATCACGGTTTACCCAGAACAGTAGTTGATCTCCGGCCTGTCGGCAAGTTATTAGCCTACTCTTGTGTTGACGTTGTCACTTTATTTTTATTCCTTTTCTTTTACACGTAGCGTCTGAGATTCCGACGCATAAGGTAGACACGAAACCCGAAAATTTATGTAATTAATATACCTAGTTTCTGCACTTAAGTTGCAAGAACGCTAATTAACACCACAAACAAAAAAAGGCATTTTTTTCAGGAAGTGCATTTTTTTTCTAAAGCGGCGGCTGCGAGCGCGAATGGCACCGAAGGCACGGCCCTTACTGTCGCCGCCTTGTGCCACCATATTCTATGTCAATGTGTGCGTCACAGTGCGTGCGTACACGGCGCCGAGCACGCACGCACACATTCTAATGGGCAGCGACCAGTTTGTATGAAGACGTATTACTGTTCTTCGTATACTGTCATATTATTCACTTTTTAAACAAAAATTAATGAGTAGTTGATATTTTAAATCATGGGAATACAATATATTATTTAAAATCGCGTATAACATATCATATACATATATGATATATATAGATATAGATATATATATATATATATTATAGTATAATATATATATAGAGATATATATATATATATATATATATGTGTGGTGTGTGTGTGTACACGAATGTTTTGAAAAAACTCAACAAAGTCTAAACGTTTTTTTATAATTGAATATTCCTTTAAATTTTGTAATTTTTTTCCGTAATCTTTGGTTTAACATCATCATAAACTAACTATAGTCAACATTTTTTATAGTAAAACAATGCCTGCATATTCTTATTCAAGATATTAGTTTTACATCACTGTGAAAGTCCTGACCTTCACCTTCACTTCCTTCCTTCATTTCTGTAAAAAAAACGCCGGAAGCTAGTAATTAAAGCCTCCCTTTTTGAAAGTTACTATTAAATAGATTTATGAATTTTAGCTTTCTCTCAGTAGTACACATCTAATGTTATAAACAGAAATATTCCAATTTTACTGGAGAATATTTAAAAATGTAATATTATAAAATAACAATTTTTACTAGATTTTATGTAGAAATTGTGTAGGATTATTCTACATGGAAAAACTATAGAGCGCGTGGGTTTCACTTTCAATACAGAATTTATCATTATCTTCAAAATGGATGGAATAAAATTATGTTTATACTGTACTTCAGTGTGTTTAATTATATAAAATACTACTCAAGTTTTGCAGACTTGAAGTGAAGTATTTGTCATTATTAGTTTAATATTTCACCTGCTAATGAGAGGTTGTCTCACCCTCGAAACTCGAATAATATAATAAATAATTAAAGTCAAGTAGAGTAAACATAGATATTTCCATCCATTTTCAAGATCTTCACGAATAATCATTTTATCATAACAAAATTTATCATTTTTAGAGCCTTTATATGGGTTGATAGAAGAAAAACTGCATTTAAATTGTCAGAATTGATGAGAAATAAAGATGGAAGGCGATAATAATCCGGAGAACGTACTTAGAGATTAATTATCTTTTAATCTGAAGCCATAATAAATTTATCTATTAAACGGAGGTTCGTGAACTATACTACCACCATGTACTACCCTTAGAGTCCGTTATCTCCGCGCAGCCGGAGTGATGCATCCCCAGGCAATAGCGGCTTTTGATGGCCTACGAAGTTCGTAGACCCCTGCTGTAGGCAGACAGACCGTCTACGCATCGTAAAGCCCCGAGTTCAATGATTTCGCCGAGGTATCTGTGCGTGAGTACAACGCTGTCTACGTGGACTTATTTGGAGGCTTCGGCGCGCGTGTGTGCAGGCGCGCCTGTGTGTGGGTGCCACGTAGATTCATTCATTCTTTTTCGTTTTTGTTAATCCTGGGCGTGCGTTCTGCTTTTTATCTTTTGCAAAGTCTGGCGGGTCGTGAAAGCATTTCGCAATGAGAATTTTTTCATCATTTTACAATAGGTTATTGAAAAATTCCGTTTCGGCTTGGGGGGTATTATTTTAAATTCACAATATGTTACTCTGCAGATAGAACCCCAGGTCGCATGCGAGGATTCAGTTACTTGCAGGGCTGTAGAAAGCCTTTATTTGTGCCTTCGATACAGGCAGGTAGTAGGTACTTTATCACAATACGGAACGAGAAATTTTTATTTAATTTAAATCTTTGAAAATATATGGTTTTCAATTCAAATCAAATAAGAAAACGAATGATTACCTTACTTAAATATTTTATTACTATAATGAGTGAAAAAATTATGTTTTCAAATTCTTCTACCTATATTTAAGATTCATTTTAGAAGTCTCACAGACATGACGCTGTATATAAATATTTTACAGGACTATACTAGAGCCATCTATGGTAGAAAATAAGTAATTCCCGTGACATAGTATGCATGGATTTCGCCGCTGGTAATGATTGTTATCTATTTCTTCTACCTTTATTTGGTAAACGAATTATATTATTGTTCGACACAAGTAAACCTACCTGTCTAGGTTAAAAACGCAAAGCTTTGTTAATAATTTTATTATTTTATTTAGATCGTCCAAACAGGCGAGTGTCAGACGATTAGAGAATTATTTTATACGATATTTGCGTGCGTATGGCTTACGTTCGCAGGCTATTATTAAAAGTGTGACGCACAAAGGAACATAAATATATTTATGTAGGGGAAGTAGAGGCAAAACGGGAATGCTAAGGTAAAACAATAACAACACACGTTTTTAATATTCACCACATTCTCATTTATTTATGGAATAATAGTTAAGGATAATAAATCATGATATTATTAATTTTTTTATCAGGTAGAAAAAAAACAACTTGCCCCAAAAAAAAGTGGGCAAAAGAGTGCTTAATTATTTTCATAAAAAAGTTTCAGTCCAAAGGTTATTAAGCCAAAAAGTTATTCTTCCATATGCTTTAAGTATGCTGCCATCCTTTCTTCTTCTTTTACATTGAATACTGATTTTAAAGGACAAAAAGGTACACCGATCATTATTTAACATATCACTCTAAAGTTGTCTGTGGTACACCATGCTCTGCTGAACCCTGCTTCTTTGTTTAACACATTTTCTACAGCATTTTACATGTGTAGGCACATAGCACATACACAGCAATAATAGCGGCAATAATTGACGGCCCTCGTAGCCCAGTGGGTATGACACTGGCTTCTTACACCAAGAGTTTTGGGTTCGATTCCTGGTGAAGTCACAATTAATCTACGTGATTTACTCAAACCTGGAAATTTTGTTGAAATGAAACCTGTTTCGACTTCTACAATTAGGTATCTTGGTTTGTTAAAAGGTATATAAAAAAAATATATAAAAAATAATAATAACACGAACCGGTTAGAGGTCTCGAGGAGGAAGATAGCCCCAATAAATAAAGATTTTCGAAAAAATGTCAATCTTATAGTAATTTTACATGAACCACACAATAGTCTCACTATAATCAAAAACAAATACAGTATGTAGCAGTAGTCGGACTCTTCTACTAACTTCTCTACGACGATTTGTTTGACCACCAAACAATAGATGGACTTCGACAATCAACGCCCAGACAATTTTCATTTGTGAACAAAAAACGCGTAAGCTACCAATTACTTTCGCCATACCATCCTCTCCTTTCCCAAAAGATCTCCATTTCTTAGCTACGTTTTCTTTATTTATTCAACTATGCTCAGATCTACAATAAAGTCCCAATTCGTCAATTCCTTACTATATCGCGAATAGTTTTTCTTCGAACAAGATAATTGAATATGATTTATTTCTGGCATTACAGTAATACTGAAGTATATCTGGGATTAACAGAGTGTTAGTTAAATTAGTATCAAACACTACCAAATTTTAATTCTACCGGTTTTGAGACGTACCTGTCTCTTTGTCAGGACAATTTAAGACGATGAGACAGGTACGTCTCGAAACCGGTAGGCCTAAAATCTGGTAGTGGTTTATAATAATTTAACTAGCACTCTGTTATAATGTCTAACCACAAAGTTAATGCTTTATATATTAAAAATACTATATGAGGATTTTGTTTAACATACTCTATTTTATTTTCATCCAAATGAACCTATCATGTCAATATGTATTAAATAATTCAATAATAATAATAAATTTGATTACCCATAAAATCTGACTTAATATTCTGATACAACTATACAAAATATTTATTCAAACAAGTAAATTCATGTTAAAAGTTAACTAACTTAAAAGTGAAAATGTTAACACTTCAGTATAAACATATATTGTAAAACACATTTTAATATTTTTTTAATACATTGCACTGCTTAAGTACAAGTACTTGATGTCAGTAGAACATGCATTAATATTTAAACACTTAGCTAATTGTAAAATGAATGCCTTTTGAACTGCGTTCAATCACGAGTTTGATGAAGAGAGGGATCATTTGTTATAAGGGAGGCTTACAGATGGCGCTGGGTATCGAAAAAAATTAAAAAATTCCTACTCTTAAAAAATCGTGTTTTCGTATACTTATATTTCAGTAATATTGAGTTGTTGTGAATTTCTAGGCGCCCAGGTTTCAATTCCATTTTCGTAATAATTGGAAATTCTCCCACCGGCCGAGCGAGACGCACTTCGCTAGCCAGCGCGAGCCTTCGTAATAATTTAACCTATAAGCTTCCAACAATTTAATTCTTGTTTAATAGTGTGAATCGAACAATGTATGTGAATAGTTACTATTCTTTCCAACCCCGGTAAAAAAAAAATTGATCAATCTCCGAGATTTATCAAATCCATTCCAGGTTCCCGGCTGGAATCCACCGATTCTTTTATCGTACGAAACGAGGAAATTAAAACATGAAAATTTTCTATAATTCCGGCGTCAAAAGAAGAACTCTTCGAAAAATAGCTTATCAAAAGAAGGTTCGAAAATATAAAATTACAGACACGCAGCCACGTTGAAAAAGTGTTTCAAAAGAGAGCTATTTTTCTCAAAAACTTTCCTGTATACCCTGCGATATATTTTTTTTTTCAAAACAAAAAATATAAAATAACAATTTAACATGTTCCAAATATTTTTTCATTCAAATTTCTCAGTAGATAAATTGTCGAGTACTCGCACGAAATAATTAAGAAAACACATCATTTTTATAAATCCATAAACAAATAAATACTGAATATGAAACAATTTCAATCTTTAAGACATTTAACTATATACTACATTGCTAAATCATTCGATAGTTATTTTGGACGAAACAGTTACCATTGTTTGAGGTTTAAGTGATTTTTAAGTTTAGCAGTATTAAAAAAACGTTCAATTCATATATTACCTAAAAAAAATAGATAAATTATTCAACATGCTTAGATAAAAATTTTCAAAAACTAATAATATGGAAATTGGAGACAATGAAAGTACAGCCATTTTAAACAAAATAGAAAATGAAATATTAGAAGACGTAGACATTATAAAATACCTAGTAGTAGTTATAGATTCAAAACTAACATTTACAAAAAATACTTTGTGAATATTTAAATGGGAAATGGGAAGAAAATTTAAAGGAAAGTGTCTTTGCTTGAAAAATTTAGAAACATACAACAAAAATACAGGGCGTTAAATATAATTCTATGATTTCCCCCGCATATTAATTATTGTTCCAGCTTATTATTTATTAGTGACAAAGAATGCTAAGGAAGCTATAAGAGTTACAAAACAAAGCACTGCGTATTATGCAATAGAATAGTAAATATGCAATAGAAGAAAAATGTTGAATGAACTTAAATTAGAATAACTGAATAGGTGAATAAAATAAAAACATTCAAAATGAGATATTGATTATTACTCTGATACTGTGATAACATAATGTAATTAAATAAGGATTTTATTCATACAATAATTGACGACAATATAAGAAAAGCAACAATATAAGAAGAAAAACAAAATTACTTATCATAATTATTCAACATATAAAGGACAAAATCTTCGACAGCCTATCAAAGATAAAGGTTAGTATCAAGTTTTTATTTAATTAAAATTAAACATTATGTTCAAATACAATGTTAACGCTATAAACATCAAAAATAGAAAAAAAAATTGGTTACCATCGGGAAACCCATATCTTTTGCTATGTTAACCATTAAAGATTACGAATAATGTCTCAAAATAATATAGTTTTTCATAAATGAAACATCTGTTAGTAATTTTTCAAATAGTGATCATCTTTATATAGCAAGGAAACCCAAAAATCTTTTAGTAATACACAATAATACAAGGCAAAGCCAGGATAAGTCAATTCATTTTTAATTAAATCATGATAGAGTAAAGAATGAAGATATTAGGAATGAATGTAAAGCTGATCGTAGCATACATAATACAGAGAATAAAAATAGGGTCACTCAGGTGGTTTGGGCACGTTGAGCGAATGAATAAAGAAAGAATGGTAAGAAAGATATATGATGCAAGTGTTGACGGCGCCAGAAAGAGAGGGCGACCACGGAAGACGTGGCATGACCAGATTAACCAGATACTGGAAGATGGTCCTGTTAGAAGCCTGAACAACCGTCGAGCTTGCATGCGAAGATGTATGAATGTAGACGAAGCGAAAGTTGTATGTCAGGACAGAAGAGTACGGCGCTCTACCCCCACGGGGAAACGGCGTGATGGTAAGTAAGTAAGTAAGTAAGTATGTAGGATAATGGACGGAATTGCCTCCACAGAACTCCATGGGTTGGAGTAAAGAAAGAAATATTTTTCTCCTCAATCTTCGCCGATGTAACGCATGGTCTAGACACTAGAAATATCTCTACTACACAACTAGCTACATACACAACTGAAAATGTACTTACGGAGTCCGTCCTGGTCCTGGGATTTGCAGAGCTCCGCTTACAGTAAATCGAGTGTGCGTTGCACTTTGCTATGGACACTTATCTTTTTGGCCAATCTTTAACTCTCACGGCTTCGTCGAATTCGGAAACAGATCGACATCTTTTTCCGAAAGGATTAAAATTTTGAACATCGGATACGACGTATTTTTAGGAACCGCACGAAAAAACGTTAAGAGAAGAAAAGACAACTGAACTCCGAAATCTAATCGTCAACTAGTTCGGATTTCGTAAGTTAAAATTGGAGCAGAATTCTTCGAAAGCTAATATCGACCAATGACACTTCATTATTTCTATCGGCGGTCAGCGATCACGAAACATCGTCATTTTTTTATACAATAAACAAAGTTGCAACATCGCACCAAAAAAAAATATTTTATCAATTATAATCAATTATTAGGCTACCTTTTCAATTTGTGGCTACCCCTTCCAAGTTCATTAATCCAATTGAACATTGAAGACAAGACGAATGCTTTTAATTTATCTGCCGATGCACGCACACCGCTCGCCCGTGCAGCGGAGGGTGGGGTGACCGCCCGGGGGTGGTTTGGTGTGGGGTGGGGTGGGGTGGTGCGGGTGGTGTGGGGTGGTAAGGTAAGGGCGGGCGGCGCAGGGCCGGCGCGGGGGATGCACGGCCCAAACGCCAGTTGGGCCAGTAATTATTGATGTTCTGTCTGCCCGCCGCACCAAGACGGGGAGCAGCCGACTCCATCCCACCCCCACCCCGCCCATCTGGGCCCATTAAACTTTAAACACACTACTCTTGCGCCGGATAGGTAAACAAAACTTTTATTATATCTTTTTTATTTCTTTGAAACTTGTGACCGGAGATAAGACAAGGAAATCAAAAAAAAATTTTGAAGACATGCTTTTAAACGTTTTCTTTGTATACATTCGTATTTGTTTTTTTACATTAAGCATGTCGTGCATCAACAGCGTCTATTTGAACCTATTATGTTGAACGTTCTTCTTGTCAACCTTTTTTTTACTCCCTTTATATTAACTCGTGGCGTCTGCTTGCTTGCCGTCAACAAAAACTTTGGATCGATTTTTTACCCTTTTCCTGTGATCCAATCGAGCTTAAACTTGGCAAGTAGACTCGTGGCGACGATCAAGAAGATCTATCAAATTTTTGTTAAAAAAAATTAATAATTATTGTATAATTTCGGATTTTTAGAAATTTTATTGGTTTTTTCAAATTGGAATCATTAGAAAAGTTTGATTACGGCGGCCCGATAACTTCGCGGAATATTTTCTAAATTTGAATTACTCCGTCGGTATACATAATAGGTTCTTCACTACGAATGTCGAAAATCTAAATTGACTGACAAATGCTTTTAGAATTTAAT
Source organism: Agrypnia vestita (assembly GCA_016648135.1). Taxonomy (NCBI): domain Eukaryota; kingdom Metazoa; phylum Arthropoda; class Insecta; order Trichoptera; family Phryganeidae; genus Agrypnia; species Agrypnia vestita. The sequence continues at coordinate 61,934 of JADDOH010004083.1, forward strand.
CTTCAAAGCATGAAGTGTCTTATCAAAGCTCAAAACATCTGACATTTTAGAAATATATTAAATTACTGTATATTACAAATTACTGTTATATTTTACAAAGAAAGGGAGCATAATAAAAACTTGGTTTTTATGCATTACTTTTTTTAAACCAAGTTATTCTAAAATAATAAAAACCTAAATTTAACCTAACCCAAATATTTGACCTTTTGTTCCGACGCCTAATGTCAAAGTTGAATCTGCCGACTAAAATTAATAAATTTGATATTGGAACATTTTTGAATGTTGAGGCTACGTAGGCATTTAATGTTCAATAATGATGAAAAGTTATTAATTTTAATCAAAATAATGACCAAAGCATGTCGAAAATAATTTAATAATGTTTAAACATAAATGTTAATTTACACTTTACGTAAATGTTGAAAGTTAAACTTTAAATCTTATTGCTGAAATATTGCTGAAAAATTCCAAATTATAAAAACAGATATGTCTCATTTGTGACATATGTGGTCATTTAAGGGGAATATTGCTGAAAAATTCCAAATCATAAAAATAGGTATCTCATTTGTGACATATGTGGTCATTTAAGAGGAATATTGGTGAAAAATTCCAAATCATAAAAATAGATATCTCATTTGTGACATATGTGGTCATTTAAGGGGAATATTGCTGAAAAATTCCAAATCATAAAAATAGGTATCTCATTTGTGACATATGTGGTCATTTAAGAGGAATATTGGTGAAAAATTCCAAATATAAAAATAGATATCTCATTTGTGACATATGTGGTCATTTAAGAGGAAAATTGCTGAAAAATTCCAAATCATAGAAATAAATATCTCATTTGTGACATATGTGGTCATTTAAGGGGAATGAAAAAGGTTTGGATGCCGGTCGCGCTAAGAATTATAACAACACACGAAACATGTCGTAAAATTTAAATATATACAACTTCCAAAAATTTGATAGACATGGTATTCTATCATGGGTGGAACGTTCCATTGTGTAAAGTGATCACTCAAGCCAGCCGTAAGATAGGTCGTAAGCCCTATGAACACCCAAAGACTTCCATACCTACTTTCCCATAAAAATATAATTTCGTTTCTATAATATGTAAATGTAAAATCTCGTGAGACATCTATAATATGTAAAATATATATTGATTCTTACCTTATCTCATCTTTTTCCCCTTGTCCTATTCGGGTCGGGGACCCATTGCATCGAAAAGGCTTCTCCATTCGTCCCTGTCTTGTGCTGATTATGCGGCCTCTTTCCATTGTATTCCCATACTTTCCTCACACAGTTTCTGGAGTTGCCTCGCCCAACTGTGTCTGGGGCGACCCACTAGACGTTTTCCTTCAGGAATCGCACTTAGTATTTTCCTAGGAATTCGGTCATCATACATTCTTAGTGCGTGTCCAAGCCACCTCAGTTGCGATTTTTCTATGAAGGGTAGCAGTGGTTCACTTGACTGTGATATATTGACTCGTATGTGATATTTAAGTTAAAGTGTTACATCTCACTTTTATCGTTTTAATTACTTATTTTTCTTTATCCGAACCATAACATCTTCTTTAGTAACTCTGCCCATCCAGCTCATACTCTTCTTTATATCCACTTATCGAAAGCTTCATGTCGCTTTATCAATTTTCCAAACCAAGTCTCTCAATTAAGTAAAACTGTATCTAACATAATAATTTAATTGCCTCTCTGTCTAATTTCATTTGAATTCGTGGCTAAAAAAACGAAATTACACAGTTGGAAGTAGGTAACCTGGGTCGCACATCGCTACCACCGCCTCTGCGTGGACCGTCAAAAAGATGCTATAAGTATTTACTAAGGCTTTGCAAAGACGCGAACCGGCTAGTTTATGTAATAAAGTACGACTTACTTTAGAGTATTTTTCATTATTTTTCATAATTGTTTCAAAATCTACAAGCTCGTAGTATTTTTCTAAGTATAGTATTTTAGAGTAAAATTGTATTTTTGGAATAAAGCGCGACTTATTTACTAACACATTATATTTTTTAAGAGTATTTATTTTAACCTTTTCATAATTGTTTCAAAATTTACAAGCTCGTAGTATTTTTGTAAGTACAGTATTTTAGAGTAAAACTTTATTTTGTAATAAAGCGCGACTTATTTACAAACACATTACATTTTTTTAAGAGTATTTAGTTTAATCTTTTCGTAATTGTTTCAAAATTTGCAAGCTCGCAGTATTTTTGTAAGTACAGTATTTTAGAGTAAAACTGTATTTTATAATAAAGCGCCACTTATTTACCAACACATTGTATTTTTTAAGGGTATTTAGTTTAACCTTTTCATAATTGTTTCAAAATTTACAAGCTCGTAATAGTTTTTAAACAATTTCGGTGGTCGATGGGCCAAACTTATTTTCAAAATCCTTCCGGTTCTCGCGACCGGTGCCGGAAGAAATTTTCGAATTTTATTTATGGACCCCTCCGAGCGAGGCCGAACTACAAGACAAAGATGCTCCTTGCATAACCTTAAACTTATGAAAGCGTGACTTTTAGTGTCGCATAAAACAAATTAATAGTCAAATAAAATGTAACTTGTCATAAAGTTTACGTCCGCGTAAGTATTGTTGGCAGGAGTCTATTGGTCGGCGTAATAAGTCACCATTCAAACTGCACCCGAGGCCATTTTTTCACTTAGGTTCTACGCGAATATTTATTTCCGGTAAAAAAAAAACAGGTAAACCTACATATATACAAGATTATTTGGAAAACGTTAACGGTAAACCTACATATATACAAGATTATTTGGAAAACATTAAAGGTAAACCTACATATGTACAAGATTATTTGGAAAACATTAAATGTAAACCTACGTATATACAAGATTATTTGGAAAAAATTAAAATCCTGCAGGAATATAATCATGTTCAAGCAACCATGACCTAAAATCGATAGTTATGGAGTTATGCAATATCAAAATTTGCATTTTTTTTTCAATATTTCAGATTTTTTTTTATAAAACGTTGAACTATTATTACAGTAACTAATATCGATTAAGGAAAATTCATTCGTTTCTATACACGTTAAAAAATGATAAAAACCCTGGAAAACATTCCAATTGGAATTGGAATGTTTTTATTTTATTTTATACAACTTGTATTAAAGGAATTTATTTTTTTCATATTCGATATAAGTTATTGTAATGATAGTCCGACATTCAACAAAAAAATGTCAGAAATATTGAAAAAAAAATGCATTGCATACATGGTTGCTTGAACATTTTCGACTCATGATTAATCAAGGCGGGAATATATTCCGGCGTGATTATTGTTTTCCAAATAACCTTGTATATTGTCACCGTATAATGTTTTCCAAATAACCTTGTATATTGTCACCGTATAATGTTTTCCAAATAACCTTGTATATTGTCACCGTATAATGTTTTCCAAATAATCTTGTATATTGTCACCGGTTCATGACTTGAAATTAATTAAAATTTTATTAAACAAGTTAAACCACTGGACACGAATTTAATCGGAGTACCGTTCACATTAACTGTCTTTTTGTTTTCGACTCATGATTAAGGCGGGAATATATTCCGGCGTGATTATTAATGTTTTCGTCGATATTGTCGTCGTCCATTAGGTTATTGGTGATTATGTGTCCTAGGTATTTTGTTCTTTCGGTCACCTTCAAGACCACACCGTTCAGGGTAACTGGAGGAATACTTAGAATACTGTTTTATTAGGGTTATAGAGCATATTTGTTTCTTCAGCAAACTCTTCACAGACCTTTAGAAGAACGTGTAGTCCTCTTATAGACGGTGCCATCAGTACCATATCGCCAGCATAACTGATGTCGTTTAGACACTGACCTCCGATGTGACAGCCTACCCCCGCATTGTTTAGACTTTTAGTGAGATCGTCCATATAAAGGTTGAACATTGTCGGGGACATGCACCCTCCCTGTCTGACGCCGCTCGTCAGGTGGACAGGTACTGTCTTTCCACCTTACTTGGTCTTCCTGTTGGCTGTGCCACGAGTCGAGGATACGTATTACCTCCGATGGTATGCCTCTTTCCCTGAGTTTTGCCCAAAGTAACGGATGAGAAACTCTATCGAAGGCCTTGCTCAAGTCTAGGAAACATGCATATGAATTAGTCTTTTTGTTTCTGTAGTACTCCAGTGTCCGCTTTACAGTAAATATTGCAGCGTCGGTAGAGGTCTGTGTTTTGAAACCCATCTGGTCGTCGATGGTTTCCTATATAGCCTATAACCACTCTAAAAGTCCATTCTAAATATTAGTGAAAGAATTTTTGAAAACAGTAGTTTCGGAGATTACCTCCTACATCCAAACTTATAAACTTTACCTCTTTATATATTTATGTAGATGAAACACTCGCTAAAAAACTGGGCGCTGGGCGTCAATTCGATTGTGCGAACACAATGTGCGATTTGCTTTTTGCCGTCATAATATTTGAGCATCAAATCATATTTTGTGTTGTATTCAGAATTGCCGTTTAAGTGCTGGAGGTGTAAAACTAGAAAGGATTTGATTTTATCGCCACTATATTTAATATCCTCGGAATTCCGCGACTTTCCCGAGTGTCGTGTTGTTACTTGCTGAATATTAAAACAATAAGAATTCCAACGCGCTTTATAACTTTTTTATCTCTTATGTATGAATCTGTGTTCACTGAATTGCGAACTTTGCGCTTTTACTTTATATTGACTAGGTCGGGATTTATCTGTCTTTCGTGGCGCCGCAACAATTGCGCGCAAGACAACTGCGCGCCGCTAATAATGAGCATAACAAAACTACAAAAATTAAATATACTGAAAAAAAAACTTTTATAACCATCCATGAAAAAGTCTGTCTTCAAAAATGGAACACATTAAAGATAGAACTTGATTGAAAAATGTCGAACTTCATCAAGAGATTTTCTTTTTTATTTAATTAAATGTAAGATACAAATACAAATCTTACACATTAAATTGACATTTTTTACTTTGTTAGTCATGTAGACCTCATCGGTGAAGAGAAGCTCTTGAGTCTGATGAGAGAACCTCAGTGCTTATTTTGTTTATAGGTACATATGTGAATCATTTAATAATACGGTAATAAAAGGTTATATGATAATGAATAATATTGAAGTATTTTGAGAGCTGTAGGTTTAAATGATTTATGAATTTATGTTGGATTTTAGGAAGGTTTTAATTAATAGAAGTAACTTTTTTCATTGCCAATATTATTGTACAAAAATGATTGATTCAAATATCAAAGAAATTAAATTATAGTCCATACTGTTCACAAAGCGTTACATTTAGTCATTTTTTACTCTTCAGCATTGTGAAACACTCAAAAATAAAATAAAAGGGGATTACTGTCCTTATTTACTATTGCATTGCGCGTTTTGTTGGCGTGCAGTTGTCCTGTGCCGATAACAACTCACTGGACAACATGATTTTAACTCATTAAGGGCCGGTTGTTTGATCGTTGGTAATGGTAACATTCAAGAAAAATACATAGAAAAACTATTACTCATACTATTGGTGGACCACAATCAAAAGAGCATTTCCTAGCTTTGTCCGGTAAGAAGAAAGCGGGGGAAAGTTACCTGGAAAGCCCGTATTACAAGCCTCAATATGGTATTCCAAATAAATATACATTTTTTAGTTTAAAAAAGGATACTTAATAGAAAAACTTCTTTTGTGTTCATTTTTGGATCGTAAAAATACACATATTTTTTGCGCACATTATTTTGAATGCGGTCTAGCTATACTTATCATACAACCGGCACAAAGTTAATCATCCTTCAAAAAGGCTATCATCATCACTGCACTTTTTCCGTAACCGAAAAGTTTTAATTTAATAAGAAAGAAATCTAACACAGATGAAGCTATATGAAAATCTCTTATACGATGGCCCAAAGCTTACCACCTGTATGAGCTGGCTTAAGTGATCACTCTATACAATACAACGTTCACCAATTGGTACGTTCATCAACAAAACCCAGTGGGTATGAGACTGGCTTACCACACCGAGGGTTGTGAGAATCCAGTGTCATACCACTTCACCGAAGAAGCGTGTGATTTACTCAAGCCTGGGTTTTCTGTGATGCATTTCGCTTCTGTAATTGGAACAAGCCGGTTGAAACCTAAAAAAAATAATAATCATTAATTGTGTTCTCAGAACAAACTTATATATACATTTTAAGCATTAATTAAGTTTTACTTTTACATTTTTTTGTACCATTTTTTGTGCCATGATTTAATTTATTTTCAACTTATTTTTTAACTCGTTATATTTTATTTTCATTCTGAATGTTTTTACACCATATTTCAACTTCATTGTTTTTTTTATGTTCTGGTTAATTTTGCATGACGGGTAATATATAGGTACTTAATTCGCAAGTAAGAACTTTCCAGACTACTTGCTGTCACTTGTTTGGCCCCATTGGCCTTCGCAACTCGCGGCTGCGCTCGCTTCGGTGCCGCTGTCAAACGCTCCCAGAAACAACAACTGTTGTTACTCCCGTGTGCGATCTTATTTATATTGGCTAATGCCGATATCGAGACCTCCGGACGTTTTCAGTGTTTACGAGAACCTTCTCGTGGCTTCCAGGCTTTTGTAGATGTTTCTCGATGCCTCCTGTAAGCCGTAGATTACGCTAGGCCGTTTTGGAATCTTCGGTAGTGTTGTGATCATTTCAAACAACTGTCACATGACACGAGTGCGTGATTCTTTTTAGCCTCGTTACAGTATTAATTATTGCATAATTGAATCCCTCATTAAACAAGACGTATTTTTTTTTAATTTTATTTCAACCCGGGTTCATAAGTGCAGATGGCTTCTTTTAATAAAGAACAACTTAATTCAGAATATTTTGAGTTTGTCCAAATTTTTCAGAACAGTACTGGATTTTTGTCACAGAGACATCATTAATCAATCAATATATCATAGATGTTATAAATAATTCGGAAGAATCTCATTACGCATATAAAGGATATTGCTTAAAAAAATGCAAAAATCATAAAAATAGATATCTCATTAGTGACATCTGTGGTCATTTAAGAGGAATGAAAAAGCTTTGGATGCCGGTCGCGCTAAGAATTGTTGCAACACATATACGGAACATGCCGTATAATTTAAATATATACAACTTCCAAAAATTTAATTAATAGACATGGCATTCTATCATGGGTGGAAATGGAGGACGTTACATTGTGTAAAATGATCACTTAAGCCAGCCGTACGATAGGCCGTAATCCCTACGAACACCCAAAGACTTCCATACCCACTTTTCCATAAAAATATAATTTCGTCTCTGCGAGACATCTATACTACATTGATTGAACAACTTACTGAAACATTATACTTTTTAAGAGTATTGTTTATATTGTAGTAATTGTTTCAAAATTGACAAAAAAAGACAAGCTCTTTTTTACTTCCTTTCTTTTAACTCGTAGCGTCTGCTTGCCTGCTTGTCGTCTTGTCTGCTTATCTGACGAAAAAACTTTGGATCGATTTTTAACCCTTTTCCCGTGATCCTATTGAGCTAAAACTTTGCAAGCAGACTCGTGGCGACGATCAAGAAGATTTATAAAAAATTTTCGTTAAAAAAAAAATTAGGATTTTTCAAATTTTTAATGGTTTTTTCATACAAATTATAAAGTTATATGAAAATATTTCAACGCGTCTGGTAGACGCGAAACCTGATTACAGTATAATTTTGGATTTTTGGAAATTTTTTATTACTCCCTTTCGTAGCGTCACCCGACCGAAGCCTAACGCGTAAGTTAAGCGCCAAACCAGTTTCAACTAGTAAATGAGAAAGGGAGTATAATAAAAACTTGGTTTTTATGGGTTACTTTTTTTAAAGAAATTCGAAAGTAATAGCATCAGAGGTAGTGCAAAATTAAGAACAAGGGATTTACGTTATTCTATTTATTTAAGTGGTATGTGGGATGGTTATTAATTTTAATGTTATTATTAATATATATTATTTTATTTTATTTTTTGATTATTTATGGAAGTATTTATTTTAGAAAAAAAAATTATACAAAGCATTTTTACTATATTTAAAAAATCATTTATAAATATGTAAGGGAACAAACGCTATAAAAAAATATTACTCAGAGTTATAAGTCACTTGCACTATTATTGAGTTATGTTTACAAAATTTATGCCGTTAGATTCAATATGGTGATCAAATCACATGAAAGAATATTCATGCGAAATTCGCGAGAAGCACTTTTCACTTAATAATGCAATAAATGAACCGCTTTTTAATTGTATTCGGGAACGTCGCTTGAAAGCAATCCACAGCGAAACAAGATTAATTTTTATAACATGGAATAAATGTCACATCAATATTCTTAATATTTTCTAATGAATCCCTAGACCAACAAGTACTTCGTGTCGCTGTCTTTTCGTCATTAAGTACCGAAAATATTTACAAAGTACAATATTCCAATTAAAAATAACGAGCCGAAAAAAGTAAGTATTCGTGAAAGAGTTGTATTAAAATTTTCTTAATTAAAATTCTAAATGCTCTAGCTTAAAGTCACTTAGTGCAATAGTCCTTTAAAATGTGTTTGAAATAATATGACTGCAAACAAAAAATAAAAAGGGGCATTTTTTTTATTTGTCCGTTCGCTGAAACAATACTTATGAGTATCAATTTAACACACTGTTTCGTGATCGCTGACCGCCGATCGAAATAATGAAGTGTCATTGGTCGAAATTGGCATTGGAGGTGTTCCGCTCCAATTGCTGGCCAGGATTTTAACTTACGAAATCTGAACCAGTTGACAATTAGAACCACGGAGTTCCATTGTTTTTGCTTCTGTTGGACAATTGACGTCTTTCGGGCGGAAATTATTGTAGTGATTTATTTTTTAATATATTTATAATTTACACATTTTTTAAATTAAATAAAAATAATAAATTATATATTTTTTAAATGGATACCCTTCTTGAATAAAATTGTGATAAGCTAAATTAATAATTATGTTATTAATAAAGAAAAGTACTTGCTAACATCACATCTCTTTTACTTCTGGCCAGCATAATTTCTTGTATTTTCGCTTCGAAGACCGGGATTCGGTTCTCTGTTAACTAGATTTTTATTTTATTTGTTTAATTTAATTTAATTTAATTAATTTTTTTTCCAACCACAAATATAGTGTAAAATCATTTAACACAGTTAGTACCTACGCAGTAACGCAGTTTGGCGAGAAAACATTTTGGCAGTGTCATACGCTGACTCAGTTATTAAATAAATAAATATTTTAAATCGTTAAGTTGATTGGCAAATATAATAACACTTCTTACAATTTACGTTTTTAAGAGAAATCTAGGATGAGTTGTAACACATACATTTCTTTTCAAAATAACACTTAGTTCACTCGAATGAAATAATTATTCTCTGAGGTACGATTCCGTTTATGGACACGTATTAAATCCGGAATATCGAAAATCGTGAGTTCACTCAGCGCGTGCACAGTTCGCGATGTCTGGTCGTAACGAATTCCGATGTAATATTGATACAATTTTTCATCCTTCTTCTTTAATACGAAATCATGATGGCGACGATATATCTGTTTCTAGCCCAGTTATTAAAGTTTGAAATTACTTCGACAGAAACTTCAAAAAATTTAAATTTCTTTGGTGACTAAGTACTTTTTAAAAGCTATTTCTCGTATTTATTTTGACATCCGATATCTAGTTTCTCACAAATTGATTTTCATTAAATGTATCCCAAAATTGGCGAGCATAATTCAATTTCTTTATTCCTCGCAGACCGTCGCGAGCGTCTTTCAATCGCGCCCCAATAAATTGCCGCTGAGCTGTCTCGCTTCTGCCCGAAAACCGTCCTCCCTATCCCAATATTTTCATCATCATTTCGCGGCTCCGCACCGCTCTATCCGCAGTGGAATCAAGCCGGCTGCACCGAGCTTAGAGCCATTCCGCCGGCTCTCCATCGCCATAAAGTTTCGGGCCCAAGACGAATTTCAGCCATCGGGGGTGGCTCAGCCAGACCAAAACAAATGTGCCCCCACCGCCCCCGCACCCCCCGCCCGCCGCTCGCCCATTAACCTGTCTGCCTGTTTGCCCAGAGACTGTCATAGCGAAAGGCCGTTTATTTTACACGAATATCCCATGGCAGCGCATTTTATTAATATTCCTGTAAAATATAAAAACGCGCGGTTGAAGGCACTTTGGAAGGTTCGATAAAGTTAACCCATTGACAGATTGAGGATCGCCAACTTGATACTGAAAATAAAAATTCTCACCCTTCCGGTGTTCGCATAAGTGTCGCGTGATGTGTGGTAAGCATATAAAATACTCGAGGTACCAGCAATTAAGGAATATTCATCATCCAAGTCTGTCTCTCATGTGGGATCGTGATCTTCATTGCCTCCCCCGCCTTTTTCACTTCAGCATCTTAACGGTCATTCCAACTAGTGAGGGTTCTTCGTCTTCCTCTTCGACCCTCGACTTGATCTACCACTTTAAACTTCTCCAAACTATCTTCTCTTCTGGCAAGATGCCCAAAAAATTTAAGGATTTGTCTCAGATAGGGAATATTACTTCCACTGAATTGATTTTGGATTAAGATTACATGTAAAACAATTTAACTCTCCTAATCTATCGAAGCGTAATTGCATATATTCCTGAAACCTTGCGTAAGGTCTTAGTTCATTTTGTAAAATCTGCCAAAAACATGGGTCTGCAAATCAGAAGAACAAATACATGGCTGCATCCAACAAAACCCAATACTCTCAAATGGAAGCCAAAACTTCTAAATTGGTATTTGACGTACAAACTCCAATCTCATGGTGTATATACACGATTGGTTACTCCAGTATTCTATTTGAGAAATTACTTAAGTCATAAGAAAACAGATAATTGACGATCCTTTACCTTTGTCTAGCAGTGGGAAACAGTATACTGATGTAGGTGTTGAGAATTTAGGAGTAAGTCCAACGTATTTGTCACGAGTCTTAGAGGCAATGAAGACAGAAGATGATTGCAAAAGACCTGGAATAATTATTTTAGTCAAGTTGGAATCTTCAAAATCCACAGGCATAATACATAATATGAAAGTGTCCTAGACAAAAGAGGTACTTACTCCAGAATAAAATCTGGCAATACTTTATCCATTTTCCTACGCCTTTGGACAAACAAAAATTGTCATTATACACACCAAATTTTTAATGAACTTTGTTTATAAGGGGTGTCTAGTAGCTTGTAGTAAAACTTGGGGATTTTTTTTAATTTAATTTTGAATGGAAAAATTATTTTGGATAAAATGTCAACAATTAAGGAGATAAGCGACGTCAAAGATTGTATTTTTTTAAATAATTATTAAAGCAACTTATATTAAATAATAAAAAAAATCATTTGCAAGAGTCAAATATTGTTTAAAACCTTGCAAAAAATCTGGTAAAAATTTCCATCTGGTTTAAATCATTAATTTTATGCGACATCATGAGTAAATTTTTAATATCGATATATGTTACTTTCATGACACTCCAATTTTTTTAATATACTGTCTTTTTTGCTGTTAACATTTCACCCAAAGTGTAACGAATATTTTATATTCAAAATCTAATGAAGAGGACTCCCATTAAATTGCTACTAGTTACAAGATACCTTATATCAATTGATATTTTATATTTAAGTAACCGGTTAGTGATAATTTTTTCTTGATTTTAATTTCGAAAAATGAATTTTGTATAAAAAATATTATATTTTAATTTTTGCGATTAGTTTAAATAATTATGTTTCGCGAAGATCATTTTAAAATTGATTGAGATAAAATTATTTCATAGCCACAAAAATATTATTCGTATGAATAAATATAGTCTCGTCTCGTCTCTAAAAGCTCGTCCGCGTTTATTCGGAAAATTTTATTTAAATTCTTTAATAATACATTTGAATTCTGGGCGCGACGTCACGCGCCGCCCGTGAGAGCCTGGCTGTGCCATGCCCAGGGTATCGCAACGCAAAGAGACCTAAACGAACCCCTTAAATCTACCCCCGCCGCCCCTCCCGCCGCCGCCACTGCCCAGAGTGCGCCGAAGGCCACCCTAAAATGCACGCCCACACTCCGAAAGTGCCCCCCAACACCTTGACGTCCTCACGTCAGTACCTACCCTTAAAACATCATTATTATTAATAATTAAATTTATCAGATTGTCCAATCCATTAAACAGAAGAACAGGAATCCAAATTTTCGTAGAAATAAAATAAATGTATGAAATTGAAAAAATCTCAGTAAATGGTATTATTGGATGGGGAGGATCACACTCGATTACAATGAATCCTATAAGAATAATCCAGAGACTAATTATTTCAATAATTTTGAAAAAAAAAAAAAGATTAACAACAGAAAGTTTATTTAATGTATTTAAAGTTAATACAGATGACATAATTTATAAGAAATATTCGATATTGCAAATATTTAAAGAAAGGAAAACTAATAATTTACAAACGTGTCATATAAAAATTCGTAAATTTAGTACCACATATTTTCAAAACGGTTTTCTATATAGAGTTATAGAACTACACATAGTCAACTTTAATAATTTACCCACAGAATTAAAAACTAATGATAATGCGATAAATTCAAGTACAAGTTAAAGTCCCACTTCAAGAATATGCAATAAATATTGCCACCTCTTCTATACACCTATAATTCTTGTTGTCTGTTAACGTCGTTTGTACTACCAATATCTCAAACTATTTACCTGCTTAAAAAATTTAACATAGGAATTCTTTTGTAATTCAAAATGCTCGTTTTATTGAGATAAATTTTTCTTTTGCATGTGATTATCCCTCACCATACACAAGAACCTTGATTCTTTTTGGTGAGGCATAAATATATAATAATTTGATTATTAATATCTATTAGTTGTCATTGTTGTAAAAAAAATGTTATATTTACCACCGGTTAAAAGAACTCGAATCTTTACAATCATTACAGTCAATATTTGTGTTCGAAGAAGGCTTATTCTACCAGATTGTGTGTCCTCAGATTGCCAGATCCACAAGTTTCAGAGCACCTTGGGCGCAGCAGGCTGCAGGTTGGCTTCTGTGACCCATTCTTCTTTTCCTGACTGCAGCAAACTGTGGCGCTCTGCTTCCAAGTGATAGATGCCCTCCGGTTATGTCCGTCTCCGGCAGCTGGCTTTCAAGCATCGTTTCTTAGTTTGGCATTATAAAGGTACTGATACACGTGCTTATTTTTGAAAATGCTTATAAGCAGCTCAAAACTAGCATGCTGTAACAACTGTACACACTTGCTCGTTGTTTATTTGTTGACATTCGTGATTCATATAATAAGTCACGAAAAGTAATGTTTTGTCATCTCCCCAACTCGCCATATTTGTTTCATCTATCGCGGACTGAGAAGATCGCATCGATAATCGATACTAGCCGGCCTAGCCGCGAACGACATTAGCACGCTCATAAGCAAGCCTGTTCACACATGCTCAAAAGATACTTCTCAAAAGATACCACCCGCAAATCAAATGAATATGCTCACAAATCAACCGGCGGTTGATTTTTGAGCGTGCTAGTAATGAGCATGCGTACACATATGCTACTAATTAGCAATAGCCCAAGAAGCTCAATACTGAGCATGCTCACGTGCCACTAATGATCATGTGTATTCATGTATTTAATATTCTTCTTTTTTTGGAGTATTTGAAGAGTTTGCCTTGGGATAACTGGAAGTATATATGAGTCGTATATTTCCAGACACCGCTAACTCCACATCAAAACAATTTACAGCAGGTCAAGTAATTTATACCTTATTGTGTGAGGTGTTATTACCTACACTGTTAGTTTTTCTAAAAAGTTTGTTATTAATGTAAACAAACTTTCTAGAAAAACTAACAGGTAATAATATCTCACACAATAAGGTATAAACTACTTGACCTGCCGTAAATTTCTTTGGTTTGGTGTTAGCGGTGTCTGGAAATATACGACTCATATCCTTTGTAGTCTAATTTCAAGCATTCTGTATAACATCTTGGGATCGACATTATGCACCGCCTTAACCGGTTGTGAGATTAAAATACATTATCTCTTGTATATGTCTTACGTGTCATTCCATTATAACTCCATTACGTCTCACAGTCCTGGAGAGCGACCTCGGCGACGTTAATTAAACATATTATCCAATTAACCCGGGACTCAAGGGTTGGGCGCCCGCCACCCCGAGCTGCACCCTTTACCCAAACTGGCGAATTTTCCGAACGGATATCCCCACCCCGCAGCCGGTCTCTTGGTGGACCTCCCCCTCCCTTCCCCGGCGGCACCACCCCCACACCCTTAACATTCCACCCCGCCCGCCAATGTTCTATCGCGTGGAGCATTTACGACTCGAGGCTGAACGGATTTCGGGGAGAAATTAGACGCGAGGGTTGGGAAAAATCAGTGCAGCCAGTCGATATGCATTGAATAATCAAAGGTGATCAGCCGGAGAATTCGCACATTTATTAGTGTTATTGCGATCTTCAAAAGAACGCGATGATGTACGTAGAAATCGAATGTAAAAATTTAGTAATATAACCGTAGGTCTGCAAACAAAGAATGTGACGAAAATGAAAAATACAAAAATTATTATACGTACGATTTGAGGTCTACGAAAACAAAACCGCCATTTTAGAATCGACGAACATAGAGTGATGTATCATTAATTATTATTACTATTAATTAAACTTGATTGTATGTTTGAGAAACACTTTATAAAAAAGCACATCAATTTTAAAATCTCCGCCCTTGCTAAATAATCAATTACAAACAAGTATGTCTCAATTTCGTTAATTGCATACTGGTGGCTTTTTTTTATTTTTACCACTTATTATTTTTTTAGTTTGAGAAACAGTTAAATTTTATTATATGTTCAATATAAAATGCTACTCACTCGCTCTCAATATAGCATATATTATATTAATAAATAAGGTTATATATTTTTTACTACCACGTAACGTCTGAAACATACGTATCCACTGTTAACGGTTTTAAAATGGAACCTGTTGCACAAATAGTTTGTTTTAAATGACTCACAAACATCGTCAGGGATAATATTCAAATGTAAATAGTAGCGTTCCTTATTATTTGTAATACACTACCATATAATATATAGTCACATACTTTTTTAACTATTTTGTAAATGTCACAAAATGCTAAATAATGTCTCTTTTTTTAAATCAATAGAATCGACATTTTGTGTATTTTTTTGAAATAGAATAAAATCTAAACACTTGTGTAAAGAAAAAATGTCAACTACAACAATATCAACAACAAATTGGATCTCCTTAAATTTTTATTTATTAAAACCACCGCTTCAATACTTTTTAACAACGTTCATATAACACTTCTTGTAAAGTTAAGAATAATAACTTCTTCAATAACTCAAAATTACTTTGTGGTGGTTAACATTATTTTATTTTATTTATCCAAAAAATTAGCGATTTATACAAAGTGTTTTTTTTAAATTATATTAACAAAAATAGTTTTTATATTTAGACTATAAATTTAAAAACAAGAAGTAGGCGTAATTTTTTTATGAGAAATTTCAAGAAACATCAAAATTGACGAAGTGTGTAATGTTGTATAATGGTGGCCAAGACGTCATTTTTAAGTTATATTGTTATCTGAGAATAGGGGGGCATATTCGTTAAGTTAGACACAAACCGTATGGGCATTTCACTCACAGCACACCAACAAACTTCAAATTTCTAAATATTTGACTATATATTTCGTTATTTTAACCCCTATCTTTCTTTTCTCTTTCCTCTTTCCAGCAACCGTCCTTAAACTCTCAGTCTCCATATCGACCGTTAACCGCCAATATCTATTATCTTCACTTAGAAACTATCGGCTTTTATGAACATAGTACAATAAGAATTAATTTAATTAAGTTTAATAAATTATTTTTTATTTATATTTTATTTTCACAATTATTCAAAAGGTAAACAGAAATGAAACATATTTTTATGACGAGTATTGAAGGCAACAGGAGTAGAGGGCGTCCACAAAAGACCCGGCGTGATCAGATACTACAAGTATTGGAGGATGGCCATGTTAAAAGCCTCAACAAGCGTGGAGCATGCATGAAAAGATGTATGAATGTAGCCGAAGCAAAAGTAATGTCCCAAGATAGGCGCGATGGTTAGTAAGTTATTTAATTTTATTCATATTTTATTTTTGGTATAATATACTTTTTTATCATCTGCACGTTAATTTAAGATCTGCTATTAACTTTTCTTTTAAAAAAAAATTATTCAGTAATACGGGGTGGGTCCGTGCACGCCATTTCCAACGCGCGCACGTGTGGGTGGCGCACACGTGCATGTGTTGTGTACACCCATGGCACAGAAAAGCAAAGGTCACATCAGTATGCTAGCGGTCCCGGCTCCCAACCCACTTGGCGAGTTTCGGAGTAAAAAGCTTGCCAAAACAATATCGAAGAAAGTTCTGCTATATTTGTATGCGCTTCTCCGAGAGTACTTTCGGGAAAGATCAGCGGTCGAAAGTGCATTCGGAAATGCATTCAAAGGCCTTAACAAATAAGGACACAGTCTTAACTACCCTTCACATAAAATGGCTTATTTTACATTTTAAAAAAAAATAGTAATTTCACTAGCCGTACACTCGTGAAAAGTCACGGAACATAATTTAAAGTATTATTTATTTAATTATTTATACATAATAAAAAGGCTGTCAAACGTCCAACGTAGGAGGCGTAAATTAATGATTCGCGTCTTAGCTAGGTCCTGCTCTTACAATTTGTAGTATAATATATTGTATATCTTTGACGGGCCATGGAGGAGCGGTGGTGATTATGTCGCATATTTGCTAACGAATTACAAGCCTATTTTTGACAAAAAATGTTCTCGGGCTTTCACTGCCGTTTAGAATCTTCTGGGATATTCTGCCGTGTTTCTACAACCTGTCTGGCCAACGTTTCGGATCTCGATGCAGGGTCCATCTTCACAATACATCAGCCCCAATGGGATTAAACGTCGAACAGAAAGATTGTAGAAACACGGCCGAATATTACGAAAACTCAAACCAGACTAGTTTTGCCTGTTGCGTAGATTGGCGTTTAATTATTTTTTTAATTAAAACCTGAGAATTCTCTTTGCTACCCCTCTGTTACTATTTTCTTTGCTGGAAATAGTTTTCGAGGAACCTAGTTGAAAAGTACTTAGTTCGTTAGTAGGTCGTTTGTCTCGTGTTTTCTTCTATTAAAGCTTACAATTCATCGTATTCAATAAAAGCAGAACGTTACCGACTCTCTTCAACTTTAAGTCCTATGTTCCTTTGTTCCTAAAATGGTTGTACCAACACCGTACTCTTTATTCAGAAGTGATTCATTTATCCCTTACTTGACTATACTAAATTCTGTTTGAGATTTTTACTACCCAAATGTAACTTTTTGCAAAAAAATACACGAATATCTCATTTTTTCATTATTATTTCTAAAGTATAAAAGTGATTCAAATTATATGACTCAATAAATAAATGTGGCAGATTTATAATTGTCAAACAAAAATAAATGAACACATTTTGTAGCAAAAAACTTTGAAAATGACTATAATTAAAATCATTCATTATTTTCGGAACCACCTAACATTTTCTGTCTTGCATGTATTACATGAACTCTGAATGGAGGTCAGCTAAATTCAATTATGTAATGACATTTTTTCTTTGTCTAAATAATTCAATTATTGTCAAATTAGTTGTAAACTGTACCTCAACTTCCAGCCCATGGGACAAATAAGAATCAAAGTTATGTATGAAAATAATTTGATTTGTACTAAGTACTAAGAATAAGTATAATGCCTCAGTAACTCGCGCCTTATTAAAAAAATTCGTTTTTACTACAAGACTCGGTTTGGAACCAAAATTAAATTTTAAATTAAAAAAATATATTTATATTCTTAGTGGTTTTTATCATAAAAAAATATATAAATGTGTTTTATCTTATGAAATTATCAATTCAATTTCAAAAATAAAAAGAACAGACGCAACACAAATACCTTGTTCCCAAATAATACCAGGTCTACTTCCGCTATGTCCCAACCCCTTAGCCCAAAGAAAGCGTTATGTTCAACTGTGTGCAATTTTACTGTGTTTTTGACGGTTGACCAAAGCAACCATTAATATTGATTTAAAGCTGTACATAAGGTCAGGTTAGATTAGGTTAGGTTGTGTTAGCTTTAAAGTGCTTTAACTGTATTTCAAATGTGTCTTAAATATATTCAAGGAGGGAATTTCCGTCCGCTGTGTTCCTTCCGTTGATTTCGACGGTTGACGAAAGCGACTATTAATACTAAATCAAAACACCTGCTCATTAAGTTAGTTTAGGTTAGGTTAGCTTTAAACTGTTTAAAGATTTACTGCATTGTAAATATATGCGAGGAGGTCACATTTCCACTCCTAATTCCCTCGCCTAAAGAAGGGGTTTAGTTCATCTCTGTTTGACCAAACCGACCATTATAACTGCGACTATAATTCAAGATAGCTACACATTAAGGTCAGGTTAGGTTAGGTTAGCTTTAAACTGTTTACTTAAATTATAAATGTATGCAAGGGGGAGCACACTTCCGCTGAGTCCTAATCCCTTCGCCTAAAGAAGGGGTTTAGTTCATCTCTGTCGATTTCGACGGTTGACCAAAGCGACCATTATAACTGCCATCATAATTCAAGACAGCTACACATTAAGGTCAGATTAGGTTAGGTTAGGTTATTAAAGAGTTAAGGTTGTTATTACGGTCGTTAGACATATTTAACTGTAACTTCGGATATTTTATACGCACCGTATGTATTATTGCCTCCACCTCCGCGGGTAAAGGTCGTCCTCCTGATGACGTTGGATAAGTATCCAACGAAACGTCGAGATTCGCTTCTCGGTAATACATACGGTGTGTATAAAATATCCGAAATTACAGTTAAATAGGTTAGGTTAGGTTAGCTTTAAACTGTTTACAATTATAAATATATGCGACGGGGGGCACACATCCGCTGTGGATTAATGAATTCATCTCTGTCGATTGGACGGTTGACCAAAGCGACCATTAATACCGATTCGAGACGAGCGCGCATTAGGGTCAGGCCGCAGCGGCCGACTGCGAGGAAAGGGCGCGCGCCCTTATCGAAAGTCTTGGTTCGCAAAAACAAAGAAACCCCCTCCCCCGATCGGCAGCACTTGACCCCCGCCCGCCGGCGCGCGCGCCCAGACGTCTCGTATCGATCCGGACCCGGACCCGGACCTACGGCACGGCGCGACCCCCCCCTCGCGGCGAGATCCCCGCCCGGCGGTACTTTGGATGCACTTGTCGGCTAGACGTATTTTGTACCGAGTCGCACACGCTATCACATTTCGGCTCTTGTGCAGTCGCGCGGCGGCGAAGGGTGCTCCCGTTATAATTTTATTTAGTTAATTATTACAAAGAATTTGTTATAATATTGTATCGAGAGTAGAAAGCCAAAAGAAGAGCATGAGAAAGTTCTGTCAATCTGATTTTGTCAATGTTTCTTTTATTACAAAACGCATATGGAAATCATTTAATAAGAAAAGAAATATTGACAAAATAAGATTGACAGACCGTTCTTTGGCTCTCCTGTAAAGTTAGAAATAATCACTAACGCCCTTTTGGTTTTCTATCCTCGATATATACCAGTCTCCGAAGGCGGGGACCTTTTTTATATTATGTAAACATAAGTAAATCTTGCGAGCCGTCGCCTGAAACGTAAACATTTGAGAACAAAGGGTCCGAGCTCGATATCACACCAGTTAAAACGCGGTCACATCGGTTAAAACGCGTTAAAACATATATTCCTTTGTTCATCATTTAAATCTCCGGGAATAAATAAAAGCTAACAACCAATCGCTCTTTCATTCCAACGACAACAAACCTTCCCTAAATATTACAATTATATATTACAATATTAATCCCAAACTCAATCCGGGAAAAAAAATATTACACACTAGGGTGTGTCACTATTGTCAAAGTCACTTTTAATTTTAAAAAATTACTAAAAAGTCACTTTTAATTTGAGCACTATTCTTTCATTCACAAGACAGATGGAAGGAATTTTTTGAAGAAATGTATGAGAGTAATGGGAATGTGAGTGATTATTCATTTGAGGCGTCTAATGGATGTATGAATGGTGACGACAGTGTGAATGAGATAACTGTGGAAGAAATCAAAAGGGCATTGAAGCACATGAAGAACATGAAGAATGGCAAGGCTGTGGATTATGACAATGTTGCTGCCGAGTACATTAAGAGTGGTGGTCCAGTACGTGGCTTCATAGACTCTTCAACCAATTTTTAGAGGGCAGCTACACTCCTAAGTATTGGAAAAGAGCTATTATCATGCCTCTGTACAAAGGAAAAGAGTAGCGAATGGACTGCGCGAGCTATCGGGCCATTAGCCTATTGAGCTCTGTTGGCAAACTGTATGCGAGAATTTTGATAGAAAGAGTGAGGTTGACAACGAAAGAAAAAGTGTGGGATGTACAAGGAGTTTTCATGAGTGGAAGATGATGCATGGACCAGATTTTCTCACTGCGCCAGATGACGGAAAAGTTTTTAGCAAAGAATCAAAAACTTTTTTGTGCCTTTGTGGATCTCCAAAAAGCGTATGACAGTGTGATAAGACGAAAGTTATGGAAGGTTTTGTCTGAATACGGGGTGAAGAGTAAACTCATACAGGCAATTGCATCCCTGTACGAAGGAAGTAGTGCTTGCGTGAGAATTAGTGGGACATTCACATCATGGTTTGATATTACAAAAGGTGTCAAATAGGGATGCGTAATGTCACCATGGCTTTTCAACCTGTATAAACAGTCTTAATCAACCTTATTATCAGATTAGTAATATCCGTTATAAAATAAAGATTTGCTAAAAAGAATTGTATTCCGTGTTTGCATCTCTTTTTCTAAAAAAATTATTCATTGTCTTTATTTTCTTCGCGGACTATGTTTATTAGTGTTTTCAACGTAAAAGATCAGCGAAAACAACGCACGCATATTTTAATAAATTAATAAAAAATAAAAAATAAAGCCTTTTCAAAATAGTCGTACTGTATACCGCGTAGGCATCGTAGGAAGAGTGTACACCACGCAAAGGGGAGAAGTGTCTCTATGGCTCAGTGGTACACGGACACTACCGAAACACGCGGGGGTGACTGTACCCCCCACCCCGCCCACCGAACACACACTACCTGATGTGCTAGTGAAGGAAGTGTAGGGTGCCATTACATACAGATGCTATTACGTTTTTTTTTACTGACCAACTGAAGCGCTTTGTTTACACAAAACATTTAATAATACTATCATTTCAATCATATAATAACACATCGATAAATATTATATGATTAACATTATGGTAATTGGTTAAGCGTTTCGTAAGTGATAAAAAAATCCAGTCATCTTTAATTTCTAATTAAGATAAATTGTAGAAGTCTCACAGAGACGAAACTATTTTTATGAGAAACGTGTATGGTCTATTATACGATGGTCCAGGGCTTACAATCTGTATGAGCTGACTTAGGTGATCACTTTACATAATGTAACGTTCACCAATTCCATCGTTAGAATATCCACACATTATCAAATATTTTAATGTCGTGTACATACTCCAATTTGACAACATGTTCCAATTTGAAACCTTCCATATATTTGAAGGGACTATGCTAGAGAAATCCGTAGTCCTTCTCATGAAATCGTATTCATAGACTTAGCAGCTGGTAATAATAATAAATAATTCGGAAGAATATCAAAAAGACATTACAGGTATCAATGATATAATAAACTGTAGATACGTTACAAGCGTGAAATCTTGGCCACTCAAAAAAATAAAAAAAAGTAATTGCCTTACTTGCATTCGTTATCCAATGGACCTTCTTTGTGATTGGGCGCGACGCTACGCGGAAAAAGGAACAAAGTATCGTCGGAGTAACCTACATTATTGTAAGAATGAGTATATTATTTTAGTCACCGTGAGTTCAAATTACCTGATTTTTACGTGATTACTTGATTATGTGATTTGTTGTCTCTTTCAATGCAATATTTGCTACATATGAAAGCCAGCTAGTATGGGAATAACGTGTTTATATTATAATACGCCAATGACAGGTATCATTACCATTGATATTGTTGAAAATTAATACGAAAATAAAAAAGATATTTAACAAATCATGTTATTACATTTGTTTAATACAGATCTATGTCGCGTATTAGATCATATTTTAGTCCATTATTAACTTTTCATAGACATTTTAAATTCAACTTTATTTAAATTAAACATTTAAAGGCGAATTAAACTATAAATAACTGCAGAGAATTTTTTATACAGATTACATCAAACTATTAAATGACTTGTGCTTAAATATTTTTTTAAAATATATGTGAATGATTCCTGAATATTAAATACATTAAGATTACTACCCAAGAATGTTGATACTTAAAAAAATACAATATTTAAATATATATATTGAAAATCGTTGAAATAAATTACCACACACAAAAATAAAAAATCGCTGCATGGTTAGATATTTTACTAAATTATTCATGATTTTGTTACTATATAAATTATAAAATAATATTATAAAAATATTAATTAAATTGTGTATTTTTGTATCACGAGATAGTAGAAGCAGAAATAATTATACGTAATCAAGGATTTAAAAGCATTCTATACCTTTTACAGTAAATTGCAAATTACTCCATACGATGATCTAATAGATTGGTCAAACACTAGGTCTAGAACACGGATCTCTATGAATACGGCAAATCGTACTGCGCAAACAGTTTGTTTTGATGTTTAAATAATAGACGTCACAGACAAGGCGACAATGACAACCACCAGCAATAAATTACGAGAGTACCTACCGTCGAGAAGCTTTTTAGTGTGAAGTTTCGCGAAACCAGCAAAACGGGCTTTCGATTGACAAAAGTGCAATAATACTCTAGTGATCATTAATGTGAATTAAAGAACGGTACACCGATTAAATTCGTGTCCAGTAACTAGTAATGAATACATTTTTTTAAGTGTTTCCTTTGCCTCCCACAGCCACGATAAAAAGATAAAAATATAAAGAGAATAAAATATTAATAATAAAAATTTAAAGACAAAAAATATTTTAAATTATTGTGTTAAAAATGACAGCGTGATTCAATGGCATCCTAGGAGCGTGAATGTACGGTCCAACACCACACATCTCATTAACAAAGGACTATTTAACTGACGTGTGATTAAAAATTTTATCGATAAATATATTTTTTTATTAGCTGTAAAAAGATTTCAATTACTTAATTTTAAAAATATGTTTTAACTAGATAAACAATTAAAGTATGAAATGTCTAATTGTATTTTTTGAATAGTCAATATCTTCATTTGTAACATTATTCTCTCGACTATAAATTCAAGTTAATGAAAACTAATATAATATAACTTACAATACTTACTTACAATCTTATTAGAAGGTTTGTTTGCTTCACCCAGGTTTTCAATGTATCCTCAAAATATATACAATCTTAAAATAATACCATCCGTAAACCCGTGAAAAATAAATCATGAATAGAAAACCATTTGAATTTTTACTCCCTTTATATTAACTCGTGGCATCTGCTTGCTTGCCGTCAACAAAAACTTTGGATCGATTTTTGACCCTTATCCCGTGATCCAATCGAGCTGAAACTTGGCAAGTAGACTCGTGGCGACGATCAAGAAGATCTATCAAATTTTCGTTAAAAAAATTAATATTTATAGTATAATTTTGGATTTTTAGAAATTTTATTGGTTTTTTCAAATTGGAATCATTTGAAAAGTTTGATTACGACAACAGCGGCCCGATAACGTCGCGGAATATTTTATAAATTTGAATTACTCCGTCGGTATGCATAATAGGTACTTCAGTACGAATGTCTAAAATCTTAATTGACTGACAAATGTTTTTAGAATTTAATCTTCAAAGCATGAAGTATCTTATCGAAGCTCTGAACATCTGACATTTTAGAAATATATTAGGTCCTTACATATGAAATTGACGTTTTACCGTACTGGCAAATTTGATCTCAAATATCTTCTCTTTGGTTAGGAATTCCAAATCCAAATTTTTACAGCTATTTACTCATGTATTTGTGTTTTGAAAATTATAATTCATTTGTTTTTTCCTCAATTGTTTTTTTCTTTGCGAGACTCAGTTTACAAAATGAAAAACTTGAAATATCGCGATATTTACGAGTACGAGTTCCACCGTGGCACCAGTGCTGCAGAAACGGCTCGAAGGATTAATGATGTGTATGGCGACGGTGCCGCAAAAGAAAACACAGTGCGTTTTTGGTTCCAACGTTTTCGTTCTGGAAATTTCGACCTGCAGAACAAGCCCCGTGGACGGCCGGAGACCAAAGTTGATAATGAAGAATTGAAGGCTAGTGTGGAAGCGAAATCCATCGCAAACCACATCCGAGTTAGCTACAGGCTGCGGTGTTAGTGATAAAACTGTTTTAATCCACTTGAAGCAAATTGGTAAGGTGAAAAGCTTGAAAGGTGGGTACCTCACGAATTGAGTGAAGCAAATCAACAAACGCGAGTTACTTGTGAGCGTTTGGTGGACTAGTGCTGGTGTCGTTCACTACAGCTTTCTTAAATCTGGCCAGACGATTACGGCAGATGTCTATTGTCAGCAACTGCAAACCATGATGGAAAAGCTAGCTGCTAACAACCGAGGCTGGTTAATCGCTCTAGGCCACTGCTGCTTCATGATAACGCTAGACCACACACTGCACAATAGACGGCTACCAAATTAGAGGAGCTTCAATTGGAATGTCTAAGACATCCACCGTACTCTCCGGACCTTGCCCCAACAGATTACCATTTTTTTCGAAATTTGGATAACTTCTTGCAAAGGAAAAAATTCAACTCCGATGGGGCAGTCCAAACCGCCTTCAAAGATTTTATTGATTCCCGTCCGAATGGTTTTTTTAGTAAAGGGATCGATGAACTACCTATGAGATGGCAAAAGTGCATAGATAGCAATGGTACATACTTTGATTAAATAAATATATTATAATAAAAAAAAATCGACTTTATGTTCCTCCCATACTAAACGTCAATTTCATATGTAAGGACCTAATATTAAATTACTGTAAGTTTAGTATTATGTTATATGTTTTAATTCGTCTTTAATTGTTGTTATATTTTACAAAGAAAGGGAGTATAATAAAAACTTGGTTTTTATGGGTTACTTTTTTTTAAATTGATTTCATCGACTTATGTAGGTCCTAAAGTATATTTACAGCAGAAACTCTTTAATGACGACATTTTTGATGAATGTTCGTTTGCTGATTCATCAGTGTTGTTGTTGTTGTGATTCCAGTAAGTTACGGGCGGACGAACGAACGGACGTTTATTGCTGATTCATCAGTGTTGTTGTAATTCCACGGACATGCCTTCGAAATTAAGAGTTGATTTTGACATGAATATGTCATTAAAATTGTTCAAGATACAGGTTGCACGTTCAGAAATCTGACCATTACGAAAATACTCGTAGGTTAGACATTAAACGCTTACATCTTAGAAAGTGTACTGTACAGGTGGATGTTAATAGTGTCAATGGATTGAAGATAGACGTAAAATTTCTGTAGATAGCATGATGCGTTACATAAGCCACACGACTTGGCGCGCTCAGTCATCTTCGGGTCGCCGTGGATTGCGATGACTTATTCAACGCGACATCGTGGAGTGCAGAAAAAGGATTAAAATATATACGATTTTGTTCATTTAATCAATTACAGTCCGTATGATGATGCGTAATATATTGCAACATTTATTCGATCCACCCTAAAGGCATATTGTCGTGTTTTGTTCATCAGCGAGATGAATATAACGCGGTAGACGAGTGTCTGACCCAGTTGGATGTACCGGGGGGAGGGGGTGTTGTGGGAAATAATAATTTAACGCCAGCGCCCCAACACACGTGTAAACATGTGGTGTCAAAGAATATGCGTAAATAAAAAAACGAGCGAGCCTTACAGTAGTCGCATATGATGTGTAACATTTGACATCTTACAATTAAAAATATCAATTGAGCTGCAACAGAAATTAACATCAAAATTTTAAAAGGGAAAAAATGTATGTGCATTTATTAATTATTGAATTTAGGCACTAGGTAGGTACCGTTTATTTACATACGAACTTTTATTTAGAAATGTGTTTGGTAAATTATATGTTTTTATTTATTTTCATTGATGGCGGTAGTAAGCCGCCATACATATTTTATGAAAACTTTGAATAAATATTCAAAAATAATCACATAAAGTACATAAAATTTGAGAATCCAAATCATTACAGGTAGATATTGTTTACATTAATGTAAAAAAAAGTATTTATTGGATAGTTTCGACGATATAAGCCAAAATATATAAAAGTTACAACATCCAAACGCTTAACATCAGACGCGCAACATATATGTATATATCATCAGAAGCGCTGAATGTTGGAAGTGTGCATCTTCACTGTGATGGCATTTTTGTTTATAAACGATAATTTTTTTCCATCGCGCACGCTCATTGGTCAAATGAAATTGCGCGCGCTTCCTCGGTGTCTTATTTCCTGTTACGCATTTCCGTCCTTTTTCACGAAATCACTGCCACAGATTGCAGGAAAGCGAGAGGAAAGATGTTACCCATCAAAAAATTTTGAGAAAAATATTTCCAAAGTTTTTCTTAATTAATTTCTACCCTTATTTCATTTCTACCTCCAACCGGTCAGCGGTACACTCGATTCTAAATACATGCTCGTGATTCTGAAATAAAGCAAGAAATGCCAGATCCTCCCCACTACGTGACCTGCTGTTCTCCTCGAATATAATGATAAATTCTGTATTTAGATTAGTGATGATGAGATGATAGATGGGCTAGTATTATCGAAACTATCGAGACAAAAATAAATGTGTGTTTAATAAAAGGCTTCATATAGTGTAAATTAGAACGACCATTTATTTCTTTAATTAAATACGAATAGAATGAGGTATTGAAAGTGCTCACTTTTGTCTACTTTATATTCCACTATATAAAATAATAAATTTAATGTAAAAATAGACATAATTTCTTGTAGACAAAATTTTCTTTACATTGAAGAACCTTTGGAAACAAGCTGTTTTACTTTTTTTATATAGAGATACGAACAAGGAATACGTGTCACATCAATATTCTTACTATTTTCAAACTAAGCTTGTGCTTTGAAAATAGGACTAACTTGCTAGTCTGGAGTGAGGTTCGAACCTGCGACCTTTGGATCACGAGGCTAGTGTCCTAACTACAAGACTTTTGGCAAGCATTTTAATTTGAAAAATCTACGTTTATTAGTCTGTTCTACAATCCTACACGATTTAACCAATGATAACTAAATTTTGCACAAATATTCTTTAGGATCCTACCCGAAACATGGGTACCATCCACCTGACCGCTAGTTAATAATATTAGAAGCACGACAGTGAACACGATTGGGAACGCAAACGTCATTTTGAAATGACGTCTACACCACTCTCTTCTCGGCAACACTATCCCGCGAATCTTCTAAATTCAACCTTGGCGTGCACACATACATGTGCACATCCCATCTGGCACCTTGAGGGTTGGACCCCGAGGGGTGAGGGGGCGGGTGGGGGTGCAGGGTTGCAGAATATAGATGGAACCGCTCTGGGGCAGAAGACGTTGAGCGTTATCGCATGAAACTAGATAAATCTTCCCGCTACGTAATGGCTGACGTTAAATTTATCAACTTTTTTCACTCATAACGTTTCCCGAACCCCTCTAGTGTCGTGAGGCTATCTATGATTTAAAATACCTTCCGGTATTCTGACCTTTAATTCGAATTACCACAACAAATTTAATTAATCCATATATCGTAAAAATAATTCATTACCGCGAGATACGAGCCCGCAACTTTTCCGATGTTTTCTTTCTTCGATTTCGTGTTCGTATCCCGGTGGTACCTTAATATTTTTCTGAATACATTGTCTTTTAGGAATTATAAATCTATTTTCTTCAATAAATGTAAAATGATTCTTTATTTTTTAGTATACATTGTACCCTGATGAACGGACTATTGCGTCCAAAACATGTTAGTATTTTCAAAAAATATGTAATATAGTGTAAACCAAATACATTCATGTTAATTATATTGGTATGATTTCGTGGTTCCATCTCTTACAAAATTATACTAAACTATGCCAAACCTATAAAGATTTTTTCATAAATAATTTCATAAATCAGATACAAATCTCAAATAGTGATCGCCAATTAAAATACCGTCACGAGGGTCTAAAACAATGGTAATTGCACATTGTTGAGATCTTTCCAACACATGAATTTAGAAAAATTGAACTATTCTCGAAAAAACCAAATCACTAGAAATGTGGAGAAATCAGTCGTTCATTCTGGATGTTTCGCGAACCGACATTGTACAAGAGATGATGGGCTGCACAGTTCAGAGTTATTTTGACAAGCGACGCGTGACCATAGAAAGGAGAATTGACCTGACGTGCGGAGTTTTCTAATACATACCTAAGCAAAACGACCTTGCAATAGACAAAAGTGTAGCGAATTAAAGTGACATATTTTAATGATAATAAATGTGAATTAAAGAACGGTGCTGAGATTAAATTCGTGTCTAGTAACTTCGGAGAATAAATATAAAGTTAATTAATTTGAAAGCGCTTCATTTGTCCCCCACAGACAAGATCCCGTGACAAAACTATCACCAGTGACGTCATCGCCGGAATGGTAAATTAAGTTAAATCTGTGTATGTTATACAATAGCACAAGACCCAGTCTCTTTTTGGAGAGGTACAGCTTAAAAAATTATGTATTAATTATAGATTTAATAGACTAAAATAAAATGATATGTAATAAACTGGAAGTTATATTAAGAAATAAAAAAATAAAAATAAAAATCTACACATATTCAAATAGTATAAATGTTTCCGTTCTACTGAAACACTTGTAACTACCACTGACAAAATCAATCGGTAAAGCCGATTGCCTCCTGCTGGTTTTATTAAATATTTTATTTCGAAATTGCTTAAAGAACATTTTCAAACTGTTCAAAATTTATGTAGGCCATAAAAATAAATATTTTCTATTTGCGTCTTTCTACCTTTAAAAATACTTGACAAGCATGCAAAATGAAGAAAGTTTTCCCGAACCACTCCGATTTCAGTCACCTGTAAGTGTTACATATTTCTCTCCCAGCGATTCCGGTAACGAAAATTTTTCTACATCCTTTAAACACGGGAATTAATACCCTCGGGGGTGAGAGTTGTGGGTTTGTGGGCTGCGGGGGTGGGGGAGTTGAAAATCCGTCGCCGTTGCAGAAAATGAGATGGAATCTGACGTGCATTTATTCTCAGAGACACGCGCTGCACGTTTAAATTATTATTTCCCATCAGTTTTCCTATTTTCTGCAGGGCTTTTCTTCTGGTCGGTTTCCTCATTACAGGAATTACATGTCCTTGACAATTTTCTTCCACCTTTCTCTGTCGGATATTGCAGGTCGGATAACCTTTCCAACAGGATATTCAATAGCCTTTGGTCTCGTCAGCCATCGTAAGGGAGATCAGTCTCTTCCTCCCTAGCCATCTTTCTAGCCACCATTGGCTTATCAGGGTTCTCATATTCTCTGCGGGCGATGTGTCTGAAAAATGACTAAAAAGTTGGAGGATCTCGAACTGACCGTGAGTGGTCTATCACGAATCCTCAAGGAGGTCAAAATTGAGGCATTATGACCCATGCTGTACCAGGTATTCCAACATCCTAATTCAAAATCGTCGTCGTTCTCACTTGCACTTGAAATGTCCTTATTTGCACCCCATAGAGATATTTTTTATTTTTATTTATTAGAGACACTAACAGGGTAATAGGTACATGATACTCTGATAATAAAACATTATAAATGAAGACTATGCCCATTATCCCAATTACAAGTATCTTCGGCACGCTCTAGTAACATGTATTTTTGCATTTAAGTATATTTTACATGTACATTTATGTGTATTGTATATTTAGTGTTCGAATGTAGTGCGATTAGTATTTATAAATAATTGATTTAATGGATCTATAGGTTCAGGTCATCCTTCAGAAAATGGATGTTGTGTATGAGTGAGTTTTTGAACGATGATAAGGTATCTGCATATATGACATAATTATTATTATTTTTCATGGTATAGAGACATGAAAAAACAAGGAATTTAACTAGTCGAATTTCGGTGGTTATGACAATGGACATGTTTATCATTACTATTATTTTATTCGACATGGACAATTTACTTTTTTAATTTAAATATTTTGCTAGCTTTACAGTGCCGTTTCTGCTCCAATAATAAATTATAAAAAGTGTAAAATGTAGATTTTAGTTCATAAATTAATCATTGTACGTGATATCTCATAGTTAGCAATTTGGGTGAAATATTAACATATCAGGAGATAATCACATCAACAGTTGAGGAGTTCGCATTTTTTTTCAATATTTCTGACACGAGGTTTGTAAAACGTTGGAATGAAAGTGATCATCGAATATTAAAAATACTTTGGAACTGCGTAATACGACATTATGTGCTGATCAATCTTTTTCTACTTGCTGACTACTAGTGGCGGCTTTACTAACCATATTTGTCGGCAGAAAACATTTTTAAGCATTAAGTGATAGCGCTGATGTAATTCCGTAGTAGCTGTTTCCGCACACACATCACTTTGACTCTTTGGATGGGTCATAAAGAGGCGAACATTCTTTAGATGTATACTCGATCATTATCCAATTTTATGTTGCAATCTTGAATTCATTACAATTCTTCACTTAATTCAAGTTTCACAGCTACTGTTATCTACTGATAATGGATAAGCCTTACTAGGCTTGCAAATTTCTGTAATAAGTATCACATATACATTAAAAAGAATATTGCTTAATTGACCACTTTAAAAATATAGTGGTATCATTACCAGCTGTGAAATCTATGTATCCCATGTCATGGGAAGGACTATAGATATCTCTAGCATAGTCCATTCGAATATATGAACATTTAGCACTTAAACATTTGATAATATGTGGATGTTCTTACGGTGGAATTGGTGAACGTTGCATTGTGTAAAGTGATCACTTAAGTCAGCACATACAGGTCACAAGCCCTATTGTGACGAGATGGTAGAATTCAGAGGAATTACGCACTAACAGAATCTCTCGAAATGACTGGGGTATTATCGTAAATTCTTGAAACATCGAGAAAACATAGCATATATAAAGGGACCGGCCGGTTGCTGCGCAGTCAGTGTATCAGAGTTGTTGACAGTAGGCTAAATGCCACAAAAATCTACAAGCGAAATCGTGCTTCGTATGTTGCCAGCACGTGTGTGACCAAGCGACAGATATTCGGCGCAAGTACCCACCGACAAGCGAGAAGTTTTCTAGTACGAGCCTGAGAGATTTATGTGACGTGTGACAGTTTACGAGAGACAAGTTATTCAGGAGCGATAAAAGTGCAGTGAAGATTTTAGAACGAACTTCGATAATTATTAATGCGAATCCCAATTATAATAATTTCGTTGTCTGTCTGTCCGTCCATCCGTCTGTCTCTCTGTCCGTCTGTCTCCATAACTTCGTGCAACGTCCGTAACTTCTTTGTAGCAAATTGTTTTTTTGGAAAAAAAAAATTCGAAAAAAAAGTAGGTCTTAGGTCATTTTTGACGGGTTACAGCTAGTTACTAATTATAATTAGTGTGTGAAATATTCCAGAACTGGGGGGCCGCAATGGGAGACTGAAAGAGTAGGAGGCGAGGACTGATGGAGGCCAGGGCTCGATAAGAGCTGTAGAGACTTAGAGACTATAATGACTTAATTAATTATTTATCTTAATTAAAAAAAGTCATTCATTACGTCGTTATATTCACCAACTGACTATTGCGACGTGTCGATGAAATTAAGGTTTTCAATTCTTAGCCTCTTGGGCAACATCAAAAGGAAGCAATTATGTATAATGTAGCACGCCTTATTTATTCAAGATCAGGCGAGCGAAGCGTAGCTATGTGACGACACTGCGCCTCAAACAGCCAAGTTTCCATTTACGTTGATCAATATTTGCGATTTGACGGTGGCACATTCGACGCTACTGCGTCATTCAAGAACTTCATTCAAAGCTCCGTTCTCGTCCGCACCAAACCGAGGAACAACACATTCAACGCTTTGTAAAATTTAACGTATTTGTATGCATCAGTTTGCGTGAATAGAGTGTTAATAGTAAATTGAATGTTATAAATAATCAGGTCTTTTTTTGCAAATAGTTATATTTTAAATTTATTCTTTTTTTAATATTTTGATTATCTATACTTAGATTTTTAAATTTTATTTTTGTTATCCTGACGAAGAAGCCATTGGCTTCGAAACATGTTGAATTTTGTTTCAATTAAAAAGTGGTGTCTACAAAGTTATTTTATATAAATTATAATTATGTCACCACAAAATAATTTTGCTATATTTGTAGAAGAAGATTTTATTTATTTGTTTATTTGTTTGTTTATTTATTTATTTATTTATTTATTTATTTATTTATTTATTTATTTATTTATTTATTTATTTATTTATTTATTTATTTATTTATTTATTTATTTATTTATTTATTATTTAGTTCTTTCTTTCATTTAGTATTTATTTATTTTTATTTATTTCTTTATTTATTTATTTCTTTACTTTCTTTCTTTATTTACATTTATTTATTTTCTTTATTTCATTTATTTCTTTATTTAGTTCATCTCTTATTTATTTATTTATTTATTTATTTTTTATTTTATTTTTTTTTTATTCTGGCTGATTTAATTTTCCATTTATTTAATTTCTTTATTTATTTTAATTGTGTTGTTCTTTCTTTCTTTCTTTCTTCTTGGTCTTTATTTCGTTATTTTTTATTTGTTTATTTATTTATTTATTTATTTATTAAGGAATCTTAACAGTTTTTAAACATTATAATGTTTTGAGCATAGTGTATAATACACAGATCAATTATAAAGATTCATGAACCAAAAAACTTACCTAATGAAAAAATAACCCAGAAATTGAACAAGTAACCCAGTTCAGAGATATCTTGGCAGTGAAATGCTCAGCTCCTTTGACCTCCCTAGAGAAGTTAGGCCTCATTTGAATTTAGTTCAGATAGCAAAGCACGCATTAATAAAACCTGTATGCGACCTGTTATCATAAATAAGGCATCGAAGCAAGGGCGGACACTGTCAAGACAAAGGGCATGCTAAGAACAACTGAAATGAGAACTTCGCGTGCTAATGTTGGGAAGACTCTGCATGATCGCGTGAGGAATATAGTGATCCAAGAAGTCTGCGAGGTTCAAGATGTGGTCAAATGAGGCGGACAGCGTCGACGATACTGGTATGTACAACAAGAGTTGTGGTGAGTACAACAAGATTTCTGTTCATATGTCTACGTGGCGTACCAAATAGACGGCGTCCACCAGGAAGACCCCCAAAGCGAGGGAGAGATAGCTGATATTCAGCATCACAAGAGGAAACTCCTGCACAAATAGATTCTTGAGTCGAAATAAAGTTGAAGAAGAAGAATTAGAATGAAATAAGATCAATAATGAAGCATCAAAATATTTTTTCTATCATGGCGAAAGCTGCACACTATATTTCACTATGCATAGAACTTAGCTCAGATGAAAAAGTAATAAATTATATATTATTATGCATTAGGTAAAGATGCCCTAATAATTTAAGATTTTAGCCAAACAGTAAGGAAAGATATATAACGAATTTTCAGTGATTATATTTCATTATTACGTTTTACATAATATTACATACAATGAGGGCAGACCCACCGCTTCTTACCCAGGACCGTTTTATAAACAAAAGCTCATATATCGGTCCTTCTCATTCACCGCCTGGTTGGCATTTTTTAGTGCTAAAAGCAACCGTGCGCCCCGTTGTAAAAAAAGAGTGGGCTGCCATCCAAAATTTGCCCCCATTGTCCCGGCTATCATTTATTTATTTAAAAATAATACAAAAAGATACATAGAAAAAGAAAAAATATATACAATACAATATATAATTCACGTGTGAGGAGCTAAACAGACCGGGGCAACTGAGGGGACTGGGACAGAGCACCCCCCTTGCGGGATAAAAAAGGGGGGGCAACACAAAAAGAAAAACATTGCACACAATTATATATCATCAATCTTTTGGTGTTAGTTTTCTGGGCTATTTTATCATGTTGGAGGTTGTTTCCGTTCTATCGGGAGGATTTCGCCAAATGGCGGTAATAAAGTTAAATAAACTAACCCACAAAAACCAAGTTTTTATTATACTCCCTTTCGCATTTACAAGTTGAAACAGGTTTCGTGTCTACCCCACGCGTCGGGCTCGAGTCGGGCGAAGCTACGAAAGGGAGTAATAAAAAATTTCGAAAAATCCCAAATTATACTCTAATTATTATTAAAAATTAAACAAAAATTTGTTAGATCATTTTTATCATGGCCACGAGTCTGCCTGCAAAGTTTCAGCTCGATTGGATCACGGGAAAGGGGTTAAAAATCGATCCAAAGTTTTTTCGGCAAACAAGCAGACGCTACGAGTTAAAAGAAAGTGAGTAAAAAAGTAACCCATAAAAACCAAGTTTTTACTATACTCCCTTTTATTGTAAAATATAACAATAATTAAAGACGAATTAAAACATATAACATAACACTTAACTTACAGAAATTTAATATATTTATAAAATGTCAGATGTTTTGAGATGTCAAGATTTTGATAGATTCAATTATCATCAATATCGTACCCTATGAATTTCCAGCGACAAATGATTTAGTTGGAATCATATTTGAGTAATGTAGAATTCTTCAAAACTAAGCAGTAATCTAAAAGAAATAAATTTTTATTCGATTTTTTCCCAAGATACCCAATTTTGCTGTCATCTGTGAACTAATTGTTTTATAAATTTACGAAATTCGTAGTGATGTACCTACTATACCGACGGAGTAATTCAAAGTTATAAAATATTCCGCGACGTTATCGGGCCGCCGTAATCAAACTTTTCTAATGATTCCAATTTGAAAAAACCAATAAAATTTCTAAAAATCTGAAATAATACTATATTTATTTATTTTTTTTAACGAAAATTTGACAGATTTTCTTGATCGTCGCCACGAGTCTGCTTGCCAAGTTTCAGCTCGATTGGATCATGGAAAAAGGGTCAAAAATCGATACAAACTTTTTGTTGACGGCAAGCAAGCAGACGCCACGAGTAAAGGGAGTAAAAAGAACGTCATGGTCTGAAAAAATCCCTTTGCATTTTGCGCGCGCATTTCGTTACATAAGATGTACAAAAATGGCGGACACGCTTCTATAAGTTTGGTACGCTTCTATAAGCTTCTATAAGTTTGGATTACAAGATTACAGGATAACAGATATGTCGGATGAAGATAAATTTTAATGATTAACAAACTAAAAACTGTCGGGTAGATAATTAATTGCTGAAATTTTAGCAACAGACGTGCGTCTGATTAAATATTTTTTCTATGAATAATATTTAACATTGTTTGTTTTTCTTTTCTCTATATGAAATATCTCAATTGATGATATCTCTCAAAATATCAAAGAAATCATGTTGACATTGCATATCGCATTGTCATAGAAAAACCAATCTATACAAAAAAACTGAAATTTTCTGATCGTTGATTTGTGGGAAAGCTAAACAACCAGACATGTGAAGGTAAATAAAAGTTTAATATCTAATCAATGAAATGACGTTGAGAGCTGAAAATAGTCGGGTTGACCGAGAAATTGCAGAGTGCAGCGTTCGAAGGTTCTTGCTGCTTCTGAGAAATAAACTTTCCGTTTAGTGATTTAGATTAAATTCACGATTTCTTAATTTTTGTACAAAAAAATTAAAGGATTACTTTTGATATCAGAAACGGAATGAATAAGTTTTTCAGTCAGTTTTTACTGAATTATTTCAAAGCTTACTGCTTTACTGATTAAATCTAACAAAGCTTCACGCCACGTGAAACTGAACAAGGTTCGCCTTTGACGTGTAAATGTCGACTTCACGGCAGCAACGTAAATAAGGCGCAGATAAATCACACGACATTTCTAATCCTTTGGAATCACGACAATCTAGGACCGGTATATAAACTGGATTTCAGGTAAGGATTCAATTGGGTTAGTGTGTGTGTACCATTTTTTTTTGTTTTAAATCAATATATATATATAAAGCAACCCGTGTTTCTTTACCCGTCAAGTTTTCTCTACAACCAGCCACAACCACCCACCGGTGGTTATGGTGGTGGATAGCCCTTGGTGTCACATCGAAAATGTGCGAGTTTGGTGGGGGTGGCTGTGCGTGGGTGGGAGTGGGTGACGAAAATCTGCATTCTAGCACATTGTTTTGTTGTGTTTGTTGATTGTTTCAAAATAGGCGCGCCGACTGTGTCGGTGAGTCTAGAAGGTTCCGAAAAACCTGCTCTAGAATGTTCTGGAAGGAGAAGGTTCTAGAAAATTCCCGAAAGTTCTATAAGGTTCTAAATTGAGTGGCGGAATATATCGGTGTGTCTAGTAGGTTCCTATACATTCGATAAACTTCTTGAAAGTTCTGGAAGGAGAATGTTCTAGAAGGTTCGCGAAAGTTCTATGACGTCCATACAGTGTACTAAAAATCTAGGCGTGCGAAGCCGCGCGGGCACAGCTAGTAAGCAATACATAGTTACTATATTATAAGTACAGATACATTAAAGCTAATTACATTTTTTTTTCAAACCAAAGCTACCCAATTCAATAGAGAAATTAATTCTCGTGTTTGAATTGGGAGGTACGACCGATGAAAATTAGGTATATGTTGGTATAAATAGTATATTATATATATAATATAGATTTAATGTTTTTTTAAATAATAAGTAAGATAGACATAATTAATGCATGTAATAAGGAGTAAGGTCTTAAATTTCTTTAAAGGAATTAAAATTTGTAGTTGTCTGAGTCACACAATAATTGCTTGTACCAATACAGATGTAATATACACATTATTACTGTATTGGTGTCTGAGAACGTTTTAAA
The DNA here is from genome assembly GCA_016648135.1 of Agrypnia vestita. Lineage (NCBI taxonomy): Eukaryota > Metazoa > Arthropoda > Insecta > Trichoptera > Phryganeidae > Agrypnia > Agrypnia vestita. Next base: position 99,055 of record JADDOH010004083.1, read on the forward strand.
TTACCAGTTCCTTCGGGAGGTGACCTATTTGTAAGTAGCCAGTGTGTAGTGCGGCGGAGCGATTTTTTTTTCGTAATCTAAAACATGGTGTCCATAAATTATATTGTCACGGGGTCGCGGCTGTGGGAGGTAAATGAAACACTAAAAACAATTAAATCTTGTATTAACTACACAAAGTCACTGGACACGAATTTAATCGGACCACCGTTCTTTAATTCACACTCATTGTCACTAGAAGATTCCACACAGGTTTGCATTAGTTCACGCTAATTCGCATGTAAGTACCTACTCACTGTATCGCTCTACTCCTGTGAGTTACTTGTTTGTGGTACCGCGCGGGTTCCTATTTCACTATATTCTATGTCACTTGCCAAAACAACTCGCGTGTGTCCGTCATCGCTTATATACACAAATGTTGGTACGCGATACATCGAGAATGTTTGACCGATTTCTCCATATTTACGTGACTATTGTTTCTTCGAGAATTGAATTTAATTGGTTATTAATTTATGCATACAAAATATTCAAAAGATTTCGATAATGTGTAATTACTATTTTTTTAGACTCTCGTAACAATATACACACATCACCATCATACACTATAAAAATTATTTACTATAAACTAAAAATGAATAATCCTTAAAGCAAAATGTTCCAATAAAACTTTTTATATACATACGTATGTACTCGTCCATATATTAGAACAGCACATTATTGAGGATTTCCCAACATCTTAGAACAAACTATAAATCGATAGAAAACGCCACGACATTCTTGAAACTTCTAGAAGTCCAGGATCCTGTTATTTCATAACTACTGACGCCGGCGACAATTTTATTTTTACGTGTGCCCTAGTCATGGAATAGAAGCCGCAATGGAAAAGTTTAATAGAGATGATAATAAAATATGTTGTAACATTTTACTTAAATATAGACCACAACTAACAAATTGGTGAAAAAGTTGTTGAAATTTGTCAATTTGTCACAGAGAAAAAGAATATTAAAGATTGGGTATTTAAGCGCGGAATGATTGACTCGCCTGTGACGTCACGCATCCGCACAGCCGGGCGCCGGAGCGCGAGTCGCGATGTGCACCGGGTACGAGGGATGACGTCACGCGACCCCACCGGACGGAACAAAATTATTCATGCAAAACGCAAATTTAAAATTCTATAACTTTGTTTCTTCTGAGATATCTTAATTTTACTTTCAGGCGTTTGCTAAAATGATAGAGGTGAGCTCCCCTACCCACCGATTAGCTAGTCAGTATGACATGGATCTCAGGGAAGAAAAAGTCCAGGGTCAAAGGTAATTCTTCCTAAATCATTAATTTTGTAAATGGTTAAGAGTGTAGAAATCCGGGAAGGAATTTTACATCTATAAGAAAAGTTTCGGTATAGGTCTTTCCATTTAACACACACAAAATTTCGTTGTGTTAATATTTACGGATTTAAACACCAACACAACGAAACAATTCTCCTCATACTCACGGCTTACACATACTAATTCGATTGTTTTTCTTAAATGAAAAGAACTCTACGTTAAGTGATTTTTATACAGCTAAAACAAGATATAATTCTGAGCATTTCATAGAAATACGGGTTACAAGGGAATAAGTATAACGATAGATTTCACATTGATATTTTAAGGTGTGAGGTTATGTGTGTAGTTTGGGACGATGTACATATGTTCAACTAGTAAATCCTAATCTAGACATCGTACAAGTTTTAACTTATGAAATCTTATTTGAGAATTTTAAAATCAAAGAGATAGCAAAATTAATTTAGTAAGTTAAAACTGTACGTAAGAATATTCCAATGATCGTGTCTTATGACCATGAGCACTATAAAACTATGCTAAACACTATCTGCCACCGCGGATGAACCAAAGTCTGAAAGTAAAATTTTTCTTAAATTTTCATTTCCATTCATTTAAAAAATAATAAATTTCTCCAATAGTGATCTTCTTAGGATTTTTCGACACTGCGTATTTTCAATAGAACAGACGGGGACAATGCACACTAAGACAATTTAATCTTTGTATGAGAAGTAGGAAGAAGCATATATATGTGGAAGAAAACGCAATATTGATGGGGACATCCGAATGATAATTGTAAATAATATGTTTTGACTTCTTCAAAAAGAGCAAAATCTATCGTGGGAAGGACCATAGATGACTCTAGCGTACATAGCCCATTCAAATAAACAAAAGATTCTCATATATCAACGTATATTATAGAACTTTCATAATTTGATTGTGTGTTGGTATTCTCACGGTGGAATTGAAGAACGTTGCAAAGTATAGAGTGATCACTTAAGCCTACTCATACAGGTCATAAGCCCTGGGTCACCCTGTTATGACTAGATGGTAGAATAAGGAAGAATTACTTACTAACGGAATCTCTCGAAATTACTGGGCTATTATCGTAAATTCTCGAAACACCGAGAAAACAACATATATAAAAAGGGACCGGCCGGTTACAGGCCCTGGGCCATCCTATAAAAAAGACTTCCATACACGTTTCTCTAATAATTTCTAGGCTTTTTAAAAATGAAATCCCTTGCCTATGAAATTTCCGTGTTGTGTAAAAAAAAAAAATTTTTATGCAAATTACATCTAAGATCTTCAGCCAAAAGGGCGTTAGAATTCGAACTTTACAAGAGAGCAAAAGAAAGTTTTTTTAATTTGATATTTTCAATATTTTTTTATTATTAAACAATTTACATGTTTTTACAAAACAAACAAGGTCCAAGATATATTGTTTTCCAGATAACGAAATGGAATCAATATCTCTACTGTCCAAAGCACGATTAGTATACCAAAATTGACTTTTCACCCTAAAAATATTATGAGTATTCTTATATCCCTTAAGTCATCTCGGTGACGTCACGGCGCTGCGGCTGTGTGGGTGTGCACGTGGCGCCCCCGCAAGTGCAGCCCGCGCGTGTGGGTGTGTGGGTGGGGAAAAATTCGATTAGGTTAGTTTAAGGAACGGGTGGTTTTTCTGGTCTCTTTGGGCCGACGCAACCTCGGAAGAAAGAAAATTGCACCGCGCACGCGCAGGCGCGGGTGTGCGAGGGAGAGGGCGTGCGCGGCGCGCATGCACCGGGCGGCGTAAGAAAACGCTTGTCAGCTTCTTAAGGATGGGTCTCGGAAAATTGCCGGTGTGATTAATGGCTAGTCGGGGAAAACATTCGGGAGATGCCTCGGCGGCGAGGATGGCAATCTTGATGGCGATGGACACAAAAAAAATGTTGTAAAATTTGCAAAGGTTTTTTTAAAATTCTTTGTGCTGTGATTTATAATTTATATTACGTCAGAATCCCTTAATAAAATAACGCAAAGATATTTTTTTTCGTGATTCCGAAAAATATTGTGAATTTTAATTTTTTTAACAATATTTTTATACGTACGAGTATGTTCTGGGAACATAATTACTAGTTTTGTCCACAGCGGGATTATTATTTAATTGAGATAAATTATAGAAGTCTCACAGAGACGAAGCTATTTATATGAGAAATGTGTATAGAAGTCTTTTGTACGATGGCCCAGGGCTCACAACCTGTATGAACTGGCTTAAGTGATCACTCCACACATTGCAACGTTAACCAATGTCATCATAAGAACACCCACACATTGAATTTTTTTAAAGTTATATATATGTTCCAAATAGGAATCATCCGTATATTTCAAGGGGCTATGCTAGTGATATCTATTGTCTCTTCTCATGAAGCAGTATACATAGGTTTCGCAGCTGGTAATGATGATAATGATTCTTTATTTTTAATATGGAGTATTAAGCAGTATTCTTTTTAATGTAGGTGTATAAATAGGTAAATGATATTCTTCCAAATAATTCAACATATAGACTAGAAGTTGACACAAACCATACGAATGTAATTTTTTTTTTTTCCAAAATATACGTTTACAAATAAGTTATGCTTCAATGTTCTCACTGCACACTCCTGCTGATGGGCACTTCTTTGAAGGAGATAGAATTAATATTGATGATTGAATAAATATTTTTTGAGAAAAACGAAAATTTCGCATTTTTTTAGAGTAAAAACAAACACGCAATACGTGTCATCATCTTCATTCATCTAAAAGTATTGAAAATTAGGAAAAGTGTTAAAAAAACTTAAGTATTACAAATTAATCAAATTAATTTTGTAAATATCCCTTCCTTTAACTTGTTTCTGTCGTAATAATTTTGTAACGGCATAATTTGTAACCATACCCCCTTTTTATCCCATTCCACCATAACTAATCTGTCTATACTAGAAAATTAATTTATCACATTTCTTGTTCTGAAAAAATGAGCATCGCTTCCGATTCTTGTTCAATTTTTTAATCAAAACTTACCGTGGTTAAATCAAAGTCTTGGGGCTGAATATGTACTACAAATGCATATTTCGGCTTTTTTGTTCAGATTGATTTCAAAACTGTGTAATTTTTGTACATAGTTTTAAAATAGTTATTAACATGTATTAAATTAAAAAATATTACATTTAAATAATGGTTAAAGATTTAAAAAGCGTTTAAATACCATCAAAAAACGTAATAATTTGTGGTAAATTTAAAAAAAATAATAATATTGGACATTTCTTAATTATTTTAGTATATTTTATCATCATAATGTTACTACCTCCATACTCGTAATAAAACATATTCTGCGTATATCTAAATATTTGGAATCTATTGCTTTTTCCTAAGACACTGAAAACAAATTTTTAAGCCACGACCTGTCGATTAATGCTTATATTTTCTTAATTATTATAAATAATTTTCATTTTATTACTTTTCTGTAAGAATTAAGTTTTTTTCAAGGCTATCGTTTTGAAATATGTATTTAGCATATAAATTCTGATATAAATGAATAATAAAAACCCAAATTTTCGAAGAAAAAAAGCCCAAATATGCATTTTCATATCCAGACTTAATTATTATTATTTTTTTTAAATTATAATCTCAATATTGATCAGTAAAACTTTACCACTAGACCACAGAGGTGGGCGTCTTAATTCACTTCAAATAATGCAAGTTGGTCTGTGAAATGAGGGTAAGGGCTGGTGAGCAGTGTGAGGTGTGGGAGACGCAATGATGACCTCATCCTAATAACGCTGTCAAAGGTCGAACCCGTCTTTGTTAGAGACATGGCAGTGCATGTGGTCCGCTGGGCACGTCCTGAAGTCTCAATAGAATATCCCCAACCCTTCCACTTCATTACTGGACAACCTTTTCCTCAACAGCTCGAACACGATAATAATAATAATTGTGGTGAATGGATGCAAAACCGCCACCATCCATACGGATTGTGGCGGTTTTGCATCTATACGCCACAATTACAATACTTGGATAATTTACATAGAGCCGTTTTCATGGATAAGGCAGTCACCTCAAGCCGCTTCACACATTAAAATTATTTTACAAAACAACTCACTGGCTGCAAAACTTATTTATTATTACTTATACACTAGACGACATACAAAAGATGGAATTATCGGTTAAAACTATAGTTGAAAGTGCCAGAAAAAATTAAGTATTTTCACAGAGTGCCTTGTTTTTCCTGCCTTTATTATGAGCTGAAAATTTCCAAGCAAACATGACCATCAATAGTTATAAATATATGCAATATGAAAGTTTGCATTTTTTTTTCAATATTTCTGACTTATTTCTTGCAAATTTTTGAAATATCATTATTACAGTTACTTATATCGATTGTGAAAAATTGATTCGCTTTTATACAAATCAAATAAAATGATTGAAACGTCGTATAAATTGAAAATAAATTTTTTAACATGTTAGGTATTGTAAGAATAGTTTAACGTTGTGCAAAAAATAAATAAATAAAAATTTACAAATAAATGCAAAATTTGATATTGTTGCCTGGAGGCGGGAATCCAAAGGGAAATCCCTGTAAAGTATCGCGGACTAGCTCTGTTACACCCTGTATATTTATTTTTTGAAGTACGTACCTTATGTGTCAAATTTCATTTAGTAGGTCTGAAAAAAACATTCCTATCCGTTTAGATTTAGAGGAATGTATTTAATGTTAGTAGAAACATTAATTTTATATGATTTTATAACCTTTTTGTTGTTTTTTTCAAGCGAAATGTATTTCAAGCAATTTAGATTCAAGTAATTGTTAAATTGAAGAATTTGTACATCGCGTAATTTCTTTACGAAAACTCGCTTCGAGCAATTCTTTTTCGATCTAGAACCCTCTAACACATTATTATTAATATTTATTTCACTTGTTGAATGATTTAATATGTGCATTTTTAAGATAATAGTTGATTTATAAACTATCACCTACGTATATAAAATATATCATAAAAGTGTGTAGAGCCCATTGGAATACTATTATTAAAAATATGATTGTGTATTCAAATGATGAGCTCACGACTGATGTGTGATGATGCGTGATTTGTGACATGAGTATCATATAATTATATATTATATAACGAGTGGGTAAAGAAAGATATATAATGCAAGTGTTGATGGCGCCAGAAAGAGAGGGCGACCGCGGAAGACGTGGCATGACCAGATCAACCAGATACTGGAAGATGGTCCCGTTAGAAGCCTCAACAACCGGCGAGCTTGTATGCGAAGATGTATGAATGTGAATGAGGCGAGAGTTGTATGTCAGGACAGAAGAGTGTGGCGCTCTATCCTCTCTGCCTACCCCCACGGGGAAACAGCGTGATGGTAAGTACGTAAGTAAGTAAGAAGTAGAGTGAGAATTTAAGAAAAAATAATATTTTAAAAGAAATAGTACAGAAGTAAGTAACAGAGTATGAAATGAGTAAACAGGAATCTTAATATTTGTGTCTTGGTGCACAGTTATAAATAAAAATATGAAAACAGTAAGTATTAAAAGCCAGAAAAACAATAATAATGGTGTAAAAAATAAACAATAGCTCAGAAAAAAGGGGTAGCAAGGTAAGCGTAGGTAATGTACTTGATTGCCATAATATTTAATATATGAAAAACGTGTAGAAAGTTTGATGTTAGAGCAATAATTATTCCGAATTTTCTAATCATATTTTGGGCATGGATCATTATTTTGATATTAATAAGGGCTTACAAATTTTACATACAAATAATACAGAATCACAGTTTGATAAATTAGAAATTTTGGCAATAAGAAATAGTAAATTGAATATTATAAATATCCAGGTTCTTTTTACAAATAGTTATCTATTAAATTTGTTTTCATTTTAGTAGGTACTTAATTATTACTCATTTTTCATATAATTTTTATCTTTTGATTGTCTATACTTCGATTTTTGATTTGTTAGTATACACTGTATCATGACGTAGAGGCTATGGGCTCTGAAACATGTTGATATTTTCAATACATAAGTAGTGAAAACAAAGTTCATTTTTATGAATTATATCCTTTCGGATGGATCACGGACCAGGGGTTGCCGTTTTCTGTCCAACCCCTTAACTTTTATGGACAGACTCGCAAGATTATTCCGCCACTAAAAATAAATGTCTGGCTGTGGAAGAGACGTATCCAAGTCACGGAGCCTTTTGAAACTGATTTGATGCAACTTTCAGATATTTTTATGAATATGGTTTTGTACAGAAAATTCATAAAACCGCTGTATCACTGTTTTTTCCTGCATTATCACGACCCATAAATACGACGTGGTGGCCAGACATTATAATGTAGCGGACTCGACTCCAATGTGGTGTAAAAATATGTTAAGATAATAGTGTTAATTACTATGTTACATTAATATATTTATTTTCGTTAACATTATATACATTACTATATTTCGTCTGTACGTGACTGTCCATTAATTTTCGTATACATCAGCGATATAATTAGACAGATTCTTTGGGCAATTATAGGAAACCCAAATTTTGCATTAAAAATAGCAAGTAATTCAAGTAATCAGGTAGTAAGGTGTGTGCGAGTGTGTGTGAGAGAGAGTATGTATATGTGTATCCATGCATGCGCAAGTTTACTCGTAATATAGTTAATAAACTGCTCAAAACTTAAACAAAATATATCAAAATCAGCAAAAACATAGCCAAAACCGAAAAAAAACTCAAAACATCTTTTGTACAATTGTCATTCTGAGGCGTAGATACCACTAATGTCAATCACTGCTTCCGATTTTCTTGGAAGATGTTGGTGCGTTTACTTATGTACTTCTTTGGCGTACATAAAAAAACAAGGCATCACTTCTCATAGCGTAACCATAAGTACCTACAACGAAATGCAGAACTATTTGAACGTGACGAAACGCGAAACGAACCAGCCGCAACAATTAGCAGCTAAGTAGATATTCGCAGATTACAGATATCTGTTCTCCGTCGGCAAAGAGACGGACGTCTTGGACAGATGGACGGACGGAACAGATGCAACCTCAAACCCGCCTAAAGAAATAGGTATAACATCAAAAATAAAATAAAATATCTCCTTTAAACTCAGCTTGAGTTATAATGACATCACGTAATACGTCCGTTTCAATTTAATTGTACGTCTACGTTCTCGCAAGAGTTTGGCCTCCAGGGGATCCACTGACGGGAACCTTGAAGAAGTTAGCCGGCAGTAGACTCCTCTCCTGCTGAAGACCCAAGCTCGTCCTCCCGAATCCTGAAGCTTGAAAGCAGCTCCATGCATAGGTTCCAGATATCCAGTGGCGTAACTCTCGAGGGTTAGTTGAAATATGTTGCGCCAGGTTAAGGGAGCGATTAAAAAAATCCTTCAATGTTATCTCAAATAAGAAAGTTTTTGAAAAAAAAAATGTTTTGCAAGCGTCACAATGTTTGCATATCGTCGGTGTTTAAAAACAATAGGCATTACGTGTACACAGTGAATGTAAGCATTTCACAATGTATATATAAATTATGGACAAGTGTGCAAAAATCAGTCAAGTTATCACGAAAAGAATATTTAAAATATCACTATCATCATCGTTATCACTATCCTCATCTTCATAATCAATACTGTCAGTATTCATATCGTTATCATCAACATCTCTAGTATTATCATTGTCATCAATCATCATTATCATCATTATCATTGTCATCAATCATCATTATCATCATCATCATCATCATCATCATAATCACCATCATCGACGTCACCATCGTCATCATCATCATTATCATCTTCATCATCATTGACGTCATCATCTGTATCACCAATATTTCGAGGACCAAGAGTTGTAGAGTTGCTAAAAGAACTATATATCATGTGATTGATGCCACTTCGTGTGTGTATGTGTGTGCGTGTGTGCTGTTGGAACAACAAAGTCTCTGTTTTTAGGTTAAATATGATATAAATTTTCATTTTTAGACGTCTGTAACTCGAGATTGACCATTCCCCTATACTTTTTTAAAGTCAGGCTTATAAAATAAACGTATTTTTTATTTCAAGAACGTAATAAAATATAACTCATATGAGTACGTTTTATTTGTATATAAATCTACAGTCGTTATTATAGTTTTTTTAAATATTAAATTTTAATAAAAATTAAAAACACTTTTTCATGTAACGCGGGGAAAGAATGGTACATTCAAATTAAAAATTATCAATTTTTATCAACAACAACAACAAAACTAAATATCAAAAACAAAATAAAAACAAAAAAAAAATCAAATTAAAAATTTCAAAAAAAAAAATGAAATGCAAAATAAAAATTAAAATGCAAGCGATCATTGGAGTTTGAAAAAATACGCCCTATGCTTTTCATTTTATTGACACACGCATATACTCGGATTGCTCTCAATAATGCTGCCGTTAAAAAAATTGCATTTGTTATATCATGTCTTTATTTGTTTTTAGATATAATATAATTTTCTACTTTTTTGTTTTCGTCACATTAAACCTTGTAATCAATTTGACCTCAAAACTCAAACGTCACTTTTAAAAGAATACATACCGACAAATGTCACCGGCACGTACAATGTCCGATAAAAAAAACGCGTCAACATTTTAAATCATTTTAATTAATAATTACAGCGATTTTATAAAACTTATGAATTTTATTGTACTGTCATGCGGAATACGTCTCTCTGCAAAAATTTGAGAGGTGCTACTAGATACTACTAAAATATAATTTTGTTTTCCTGTTACCTTCTAATCTACTAGGAATTTTGACATCATCTTAACATAGGTTCAAAGAGAAAATTGTTTTCAAAAATTTGATAAAAGGTCTATTTTAACCTTGATGCCATATGTAATTCCAAATTCACATGCCAATTCTGACTTGAAGAATGAAAGAAGAAATTCAAATTAAAAATTATGTATTTTTCAATATTTTTTCGAATTGAATAATGTGTGTAGTAAATCTTTTTGAAGAAACATGTTTTGTTTATCCGTGATCTTGTATCATTATTTCTGTCTAAAATAATACAGATGCAAGATTTTTCAATATCCTTTGTTTTGTGTATTTTATACGATTCCTTTATTTAGCGCGAGGTACATTCTTATTTCTGACCTTAAAGCACAAAGGATTTCCGAGCAAAATAATATAATGAGTTACCTTTAAAACAAGTGCCCCGAGGAAAACTTGACAGTACCTCGTTATGGTGTAGACAGTTCTACCATGTAAAAAGTAAATATGTATATAAAAATATATGGTTTTAATCTAATGCGATTCCTAGAAAATCATTAAAATAAACTTAAATTGAATTGTACACTGAATTGTATGCTAAGTATTAATCAATCTTCAAAGTCCATAATCAGCCCTCAAAATCATGTCTTTTTTTCGTCGATTTCGTCAATCAAAATCCCGTCTACTTTAAATTTCGACGGTCAAAATCCTATCTAGCCGAAATCCCGTCCATTAATTTCTATAATCGGAATACCGAGAGCCAAAATCGCTGTTATCAAAATTACGACAGCAATATATTACTACTTTTCATCTCCCCTTTTGTAAGACCAACTCAAAACAAAACTCCTTTATGTACAGATCCACAAATTCATTTAACACAAACTATCACCACATTGACATTTTCAACTCAACGATAAGAAACATAAAACAAACAATATCTACACAACCGCACCCAAACTAATTCGTACAATTTAACTTCCCTTCTACTCCCTTTCCATATTCCCCTCCACCCTCTCCACTCGCTGTTAAAATAATTTTAAAAAATTATTTTACTACGTCACACTTGCTCTAATAAATTAGTATATTCTAATAAACTATGTTCTAATAAATTACTATATTCAGTGGAAAATTGGTAATCGGCATAATTTTAAAATCCATTATTTTATATGTGTTAATATGTTAATATGCTGTTAATTTTCCCTAAAAAAAAATATCCGATAGCAAATATCTCATCAAGTCATAATCCTGATAGTCATAATTCGACATTCAAAATCACTTCAATTACACAACAGTAATTTAAACGTAACTTTTTTAACTTTTCTTACATTATATTATCTTATTACTTATTATGTTACAATTTTGTCAAATTATCACAGATTCACAAGGATTAAAAACATTTAAAATAATAAGGGAATGTGACAAGGAACATTCTTATATCATTTCATTTTCTTTTCGTCAATCTCGTTTTCATCATTCCTCCATCACCACATTTTAAAATTGAGCTAAATTAAATAAAATCTTCTCAGGTTATCAATACAAACTCAAATTATATTCTTTGTTTAATGCTTTGATAAGCAACCAAACTTTTTTACGTTTTCATAAAATAAAAAAAAGTACATTATGAAAATAAAATTATTTCACAATTTATGGATTCACACGTCTTATCAATCTTACTTATACATGCACATTAGGACGTGTCAGAATATATGGCGAAAAAAATGATTTTATTTTTGAAGATAATAGTTAATATCAAAAGTTTCATTGCGTTTACAACTACAAATAAATGCAAAAAAGTTGCGATCTAAGTATACTTTGGCAATTTCAACCGAGACAAATATTCTGAAAACTTTTTTTTGATTTTCCAGAGTAAATATTGTTGTTTTTTTTTTAAATATATTTATATTTATCCGATTACTTTTAAGCATAATAATATAAAAATTTGCTGAAAATTTTAAGTTTAATCACTATGAAAAACAATATAATTTTAATGCAGGCTTTTCTAGTATTTATAATGGCATTTAATTACAAATCCAATGTGTAAATGCAAATATATTTTTCTGATATCTTTAGGGAAGATTTGTAGGTCGTTGGAATGAAAGAGCGATTGGATGCTAATGTTTATTTCTTCCCGGAGTTAAGCCGCGGGAGCATACAAAGATGTATAAGGAAATAAAGTAAATGAGGAACAAAGAAATAAATGTTGAACGCGGGGCAGGTCTGCCTGATGATACGGCAGAGACCCGACTGGTGTAGCGTCGCCGTGTCCCTCGCTCCCAATGTCGCGGAGATTTTTATTGTGTTAACATAAGCAAATCTCTGGGTCGAGCGATAGGTACATGGCAAAAGATTGAACAGGTACCGCTTTATATCGGTACATATCTTTATATTTCAAGGCCATTGAGCGAGCCAAAAGTACAAGTTTCAATGAAAACTGTAAATGCAGTATTTAATAACACACAAAAATACGACCTATACATATTACAGATTTATTCACGAGTACTATTATATAAATTTGAGAGATTTATAACAAAGATACAAATAAAAATATCAACTTTAAGAACCACTATGGCGCAACATCACTGTAAATACTTGGGAGTTAAATGATACAATTTTTTTTTCACAAAACATATTTCGAGAAAGAAACTTCTCAAAATACGAACAATTTAACATAAATCAAATCCATGAATTTGGACAGCAAAGTATTGTAACATTACCTACATATTTCAAATAGTTTTTGTTTAATAAAAACTTCTACCTCTAATTTAGCTTACAACACAAGTGGAAATAATTTAATATATGTACAAAGGTGATGTATTAAAGTATACCGACGTATTATATTATATAACAATATTCATTTCACAGATGTAAATACTCCTCCCATAAACTTGAACAATGTAATCTCATTTGTGGGGTATAGAAGCAAAGGCAGCAATATTTAAAAAAAAATGCACTAATAGAGGATTAATAATTGTTAATGTACTAAATTCGCGATTTTATAGGAAACATACATAGCCTTTAAATTTAATCATAGCTATAAGTTTATAATAAACATAATTTTGCAAGGAATAAATACATAAAATCTAGAAGTCACTACATTTTAATTTATTTTATTTTATTTATTTTACGCTTCAACAGGCCAGGAGACCCAATTACAGAAGCGAAATACATCACAAAATACCCAGGCTTGAGTAAATCACATTGATTAAATTGTGACCTCACCGGGAATCGAACCCGGAACCCTCGGTGTGGGAAGCCAGTGTCATACCCACTGCGCTACGAGGGCCGTAATAAATAATCCTCTGTGACTATCATTTAATTATTTTTTTTGATATTGCTGCCTTTGCTTTTCTACCCCACATATTATGGTGATTATAATAAAATATAAGTGCAATTTATTTTATAAAATGGTTCACATGGTACCTACTATACAAATAACAATAAAATTAAAAATAATATATTTGAAAATTTGAGACTGAAAAAGAAGACACACCCTATCATACATACAAAAGAAATACTATTAAGTAAATTATGCACTCGAATACATAAAGTGGTATATAATACAGTACAATACCTAATGCACTTCACCATGAAATGAAATGACAAGGCACCGCCCACTCCCAGATGGGTGGAACCGTGAGATTCAGGTCAGGGGTTGCATCCATGACCCAGTTCCACTTCCCCGAGTTGGCGGCGGGGGGCACCCTAAATGCGGAGGGGATGCAGCCAACTTACCCTCCAGGAGGTAAATGGATATTACCTACATTCCACCCCAGACGACTGCGCACACTTAGAGGGGATGAACAACCTACACAGACTCCACCACCATTAGTGTTTCTCAATATTCTTTCACTATATCTGGGTACGTAAGCTACGTGTTTAAGATTCAGCCTCATATTTGCTTTAGTATTAATAGTTTGATTTTAATAATTCTTTTTTATTTTTTTATCTTTAAGCGATCGCCCGACAATTTGAGTGGAATACATTACTTTTTCTCATAGATTCTATTGCATTTTATATCATACTTTTGTATGGAAAGATAACAATTTAAAATTTGTTCTATATACTTTATTTATTTATTTTATTTGTTTATTTTATTCTTTATTTACATTTGTTAATACAAGTTACTAATAACTGCAAACCTAGGTAAAACCTGTTCTGTGGCAGTTATTCTCATATGATATTTATGTAAAGCCATGTATTCACTAGGGAACAAATCGCGAAACATTCCGCTCGACATGTCGCATCAACATCTACGCTCATGTTTCGGGGACAATGACGCGGTCAATTGACGTGCACACACCGGGACTCGCTTATCTTGTCGCGGAAATGTCATCCGATGAGGTTATGGATGACAGCTGCAGTATCACATTTGGCGAAAACGGGGTTCCGCGCAATTCGAAATGTTTTTTTGGGTCGCAATTTCAAATTAACGAGGTTTTACTGTAGTAAATTGAATATTATTAAAAACAAGGTCATTTTTGCAAATAATTATTGTTTTCCAGACGTCACGGAAATATATCGCCCTATGAGGTTATGATGATAGCCGCGTATCTGTTTATGTTAATGAGTTTATCGAAAAGTAAGAGGAGAAAAAAGAGGAGAATGCGAAATTATTAACTGCAAAGAGAAAGAAGGACGGACATTCTATGCGATCTTCGATCGATACAGCTCGATGAGTTCAAGAACGATTTCGTTTCCCCGCATTGTCATCTTGACAGATACAGCGCATGCGTATTCACTTGTAAACATACCACGTGGTACTGACGCTCCGCAGAATGTTGCAGTGAGTACGCTCGGGTACCGTGCGCATGGCAACGTTGCCACGGCACGTAGAAATGCCGCGCTATGTTGTGCGCGAGGTCGCGGAACAGTGCACGACGTTGCAACGTCACGTAGACTCTATGCCGCGCATGCTGTTGAGGGACAATTTGTCCCCTAGTGAATACATGGCTTAATATTAACAAATGACTATTAAAGAAAGTATAAACGTATGAATGAAAGTAGATCAATAATAATAAAGTAAATCATAGGAATACCTAAATCTAAAAGAAAAGAAAATATACATACAAAATTAAGATAAGAATTTAAGTAGTTACAAAAATAAATATTATATTAGAGTATACTTTAAATTCTATAAAACAGTTTTTGCCAATTCAAAGGTCAAGGGCGGATCATTTCCTCGGCATACCTTCTACCTGATATTTTTATAAACTTAGTAATACGACGTTTAAAAGGTTTGTGTAGAGTTATTTCTTTAGTTTCATTAGTAACTTGTTAAAAACAAGCGGGGCAGTGAAATTAAATTGTCTTTGACAAAAAGACGTTTTCCTTTTAAGTACCTCGAAATTAATTGTATTTGCCAGCCTTGTAGCCCGTGTTTGTTGTGTACGATTAAAATTTACCTTGTCCTTGTGGAATTTTGCAAGTATGGTTTTAAGGTATAATTGTCTCGTGTCAAGAACGTTAAATATTCCAAACAAATCATCTGAAGGAAACATTCTCGATTTCTTGGTAATTATACGCATGATGCATTTTTATGATTTATATACATAGATCTTTTTATAATGACACAAACTAAATTATTTAACAAATAAATAAATTACCAACACGACGATGTGTTAGAAATGAAGACAAATTCTCCACCTTGTGGTAGAATCTAATTAATAGAAGTTTTTTTAGAGGTAAACATTAAAATGAAATAAAACATAAACGTCGCATTGACTTTATTTAAAAAAATAATTTAATGCCTGCAAATAGAAATCATTGCTATTTCGGTATCTTGACAGTTATTGTATTAAATTGTAATGTCGTTAATTTTGATGTTTTATTATTAACTTTTTAGTCGCGAGTCCTAAGGAAATTACGGACATTACACGAAGTTATGGACATTACAAGATTGATAAATAGACAGACGGACGGACAGACAACGAAATTATTGTTTTTCATTACAATTTATATATGATAGTATATGGCTTGCTGGATTGTGTTTTACTTTGGTGGTGTCCATGATAAAAGTGGTTTTTATTTTATGAAATATGATAAAACTGGAACAATTGAGTGTAGTTTATGGAGGATGGCCATGTGAAATATGTTACATTTTTTATGTAATGTATTAATTCATCATTTTATCAAAATAAAAAATTATAATTTATTTTAACAATATGACAGAACATTAAGAATGAAAAGGGTACAGAAAAAAAACACAGCAATATGGTGATCATATCTCAAAATGCTGTTGGGAAATGTTTCACGCTGACTCAACGATTCTGTTGTCGTGCGTACTTGACCCTAATCTGTGTTGCAATAGTGTTTTATCGACAAAATAATTCAAGTATGTGCGTCAAGTAGTGTTGTACTGTTGAGGGAATATAGCTGAGTCGGATCAAACAATTAGGATACTACAATTCAAAATATCGCATTGTCAGCGACTCTATGCTATTGCATCACAGGAGTTCAATATTCGAGCTGGAACACGACAAGAGGATCACATCGTATCGAACCTCCACCACCGAGGCGGGACCCCGCTATCGTCTTGGGAGGGCCCCCCGCCACGCGTCCACAATCATAATCTTTTATTTTTCTTGTATACCTTCACTTGCTCCCGGAGCTTATCTACAGAGAGATATAAACCCGTTTTTCATTCAACGTCACCACAATGCCATTCCCTAAATTCTATAGCGGGTTCTAATATTTGTTCAACTTAAACATAGATATTATTAATAAATTTTAAAACTGGTTGAAGAATCAGTGGTTTTCAAAACTAGATTACTTCTGCTTTTAAAACTTTCAGTGGACTCTCGGGACTCATTCATTTGAATAAATCTTTAATTTAACTGTGAAGCCGAGGTTTTCACCTTCCTATTAACTCATTTTTTATTCGCTACTATTCTTTTAGTTAATAAGCAAATTTTGTAAAATAGACATATAATTTTAGTACATCCGTAGTAAAATGTGGAAGTGGTTCATTCTGCTATGCAAAATACAATAACCTACGATAACACTGTATACTTTGACCATTTATTATTTTTAACAATTAAAACTTTTCCAATGCTGACGCATCATCTTCATTTGTGTTACTAAATTACTAAACTAAAGGACGACGTGAGTCAATAACCTACGATAACACTGTTTACCTTAACTATTTATTATTTATAACAATTAAAACTTTTCCAATGCTGACGCATCATCTTCATTAGTATTATTAAATTACTAAAATAAAGGACGACGTGAGTCAATAACCTACGATAACACTGTTTACTTTAACTATTTATTATTTATAACAATTAAAACTTTTCCATTGCTGACGCATCATCTTCATTAGTATTACTAAATTACTAAACTAAAGGACTACGGGAGGAGTGGGAGGGAGGAGATTAGAGTCGGGTGATTGTAGGGGTGTAGTTACTAAGCGCAGAATAAGGGCTTAGTAACGCACTTACTAACTTAGTAGCGCGCTTAGTAGGTAACCATGCCCCTACACCCACCCTTCTCTATTCTCCCCCCCCCCCCCCCCACTACTCACGTCGTTCTTTAATCTTAAGTTTAGCATTACTTATATTACTAAAGATGATGCGTTAGATTAAAAACGTTTTCATTGTTATTAAAAAAAACAAATAGTGAAAGTAAACAGTGTTACCCTTTTTATTATAATTTAACAAGAAAGTAAATCTCCCACGCGCGCAGCGGCAGGCGTGGAGGGGACGCGCAGAACCGGCGCGTCACCGTCAGCGCTTAGAATTTACCTACGCATATTTATATTGACGCCTGCCCTCTTCCTGAAAACCCAACCTAACAGCTTTTCGCAAAGTTACCCACAGAATAATTTGGAAAAAATTATAATAACTTAACCTGACAATGAATGACACGCTAGCTCCGCAATAATTCTTTAGGGTCCATTATATGAGTTTATTCGGAGTTTCTTATTGTTCAGCTCTGATTATGTACTCAAATGACATATTGCTTAAAACCTCCTCAGAAAAATGTTCAATACACAGGAGGTCTTAATTTTGAAGAAAACAGACAAATGTTGTAGCTTAATGATCTAGTGGTTAAAACGCTCTACGGGTCGGTGGTTCGAGCCTTATTCCAAGATAGCCTTATTTTCGCTGTGAAAATGTTTAATTTAATTATAAAATATTATTAATATGTTGGGTTTTCACGGCCACTCAGAATCTTCAGGTTTGTGTTTTCTGGGGTATTATGCCATGTTAATATGAACTTTCCGGCATCAACACATCAGCCCTGATGATGGACCCTGCAATGGGATCCGAAACGTCGGCCGGAAAGGTCGTAATAACACGACATAGTATCCCAGAAAATACAAACCTGAATATTATTAATTTTAACGTTGATCTGAATAAATTTAAATATAAGTCTGTACTTTTTTAATGAAAAGGGGGTGCATTTTATAACAAAAAAATATGTAACCTTATTATAACATATTTATCATGTAACAATCATTAGGTTCAATTGCATAACATTTAACATTTTAATTTTTTTTATTTTAATAATTTGTGACAATATTTTAATAATTCGTGGACCCCACGTGTCCATGTCTTCAAACAACATTGAAAAAAAAATTGTAGTGCAAACCTAAGCGATGTAAACGACCTGCATCAGTATTCCAGAGACAAGTGAAATATTCTCGAGAAATAATCTAGCGAATTAAATAAGCGCGAACTACAGAATAGTGCTCCAGCTAAGACTGTGTCCAGTGACTTGAAAAATCAAATTTTGGACTTGTTTCAAACGTTTAATTTCACTTCCTGCCGACACGAATTCACGACAGAATGTTGACCCAACTTCCCTCGTTCAATGCGCATTCCTCCTAGACGCCGAGTAGGCAGCAGTAGTAGTAGGCAGTAGTCATCATCGCCCTTCGCGTTCGCTAATTATCGTGCGGTCGCGTACCGCGAGAATAATTTTCAGCTGCGCTATGATTGTTTATTGCGAACTTAATTGGCAGATCTCGGGTTCAGCGGAGGGCCTCTAATCGGCTGCTGGTCACCACACGCCGGCCCTCTGCGCCAGGGCCGGCGCGGGGAGTTTACAGGACGACCGGGGTGTCCTTTTTTTACATTTCAGCCCGAAAAATAGCTGTTTTTTTTTTATTCGTGGCGTCTGCTTGTCTGCTTGTCTGACGAAAAAACTTTGGATCGATTTTTAACCCTTTTCCCGTGATCCAATCGAGCTGAAACTTTGCAAGTAGACTCGCGGCGACGATCAAGAAGATCTATCAAATTTTCGTTAAAATAAAATATTATTATAATATAATTTTGGATTTTTCAAAATTTTATTGGTTTTTTAGTACGAATCAGTAAGTTGTATGGAGATTCCGACGCATGTGGTAGACACGAAACCCAACAATGAGAAAGGGAGTATTGTAAAAACTTGGTTTTTATAGGTTACTTTTTTATTCTGAATATTTCGAGTATGTTAAAATTTTTCAAGAACACAATACTGGGTTCTATCCCGAGAGAAACACCATTAATCAAGATATATTATAGCTTTCGACGAAGTTATTTGTGTTAATGTGTTTATGTAGATATTATTAATTCGAATAAATGTTGTATACATATAAAAAAATATTGCTTCAAACAACCATTATCAAAAAATATATATCTCATACCAACGGCGACATATCTACTGGTTTATAGGATGAAAAATTTCCACCACAGTGGGCGTTAATAAAATACAACTCACATGTGGTGATTTGGTGATGAAAAATGTGTGCAAATTTAACATATAGGTATACAATTTCCTAAAATTTTATACATGTGGTAGTCTATCGTGGGTGAAATTGTGAAAAGTGATCACTTAAGCCAGCCGTATGAAAGGTCTATACACCCCTACCTACTTTCCTATATGAAAAATATTCATCTCTATGAGACATCTATAATATGCAGATTTTTAATTATTACACAAATCAAAATACATCACAGTGCAACATTTTTTAGTAATTGAAAAAGCTAAGATTCATTGTGGTGGTTTTGCATCTAAATGGTCTATATGACAGTACGCACCATGTGCAGACTGTCATATAGACCATTATAATGAAGTATTTTTTGTAATTTCAACTCATTCTTGCCGAAATTCGACCTGAAAAGTGGGCTAACGTAGAAAAAGAGTTGATATTATGACGGATGCCGACAGTTCGACGGCATCACTGAGAATGCTTAACAACATGAATAAACAAAGAAATCGTAATATAAATGTCCAAGTGAATATTAGAAAATAAAAATAATTTAATTCTAGTTATTTATTTCACTCCCTGTTTTTTCTCACTCCTGTATTTTTTTTGCATGTAGATCCTTTTAATAGGGATTGAGGATCAATTTTTGAGGCTTCTAACAGGACACTCTTCCAGCATCCGGTTAAAGTGCCGAGCGACCCTTTTTAAATTTTCATCCCTATGCTAAGATCAGCTTTACATTCTTTCTTGATTCTTTCATTCTTTACTAATAATAATTGGATTTGCCGCACATTTCCCCAAGTGATCTTATTCCCACTGCGATGCATTCACTTTATTTCCTTTTCGAGACGTTTTCCATACAACAACATAAAAATCATTAATTTGTGTTACAAAATCGCTTTAATTTTAATCAAACTTTTAATTCACTTAGTTTTTAAACACAAGATTATTTCTTCATTAAAAACAGTAAAATAATGCTGTGGTAACATTATTAATATGATTAATTCAGCTTAGTTTTCACCACTTTTGTATAGAAAAAATGTCAGCTTGCTTCAGAGCCCATGGCCCCTTCATCAGGATACAATTGTATACTAACAAAATTAATAGTAAATTGAATATCATAAATAACCAGGTCCTTTTTACAAATAGTTATCTTTTAAATTTATTTTCATGTAATGTAGGTACTTTATTATTATTCATTTTCCATATATAATTTTTTTTTAATATTTTGATTGTCTATACTACGATTTTTTAATTTAATTTTGTAAGTATACAATTTTGCATCCTGACGAAGGGGCCATGGGCTTTGAAATATGTTAATATTTTTCAATACAAAAGTGGTGAAAACTAAGTTTGTTTTTATTAATTATACAAGATTATTTATTTAAACCAACGTACTTCGTAAAATACTATTTCCTTGTTCAAGTTGATAAAGATCTAATCTAGAACAAAAAAAAATACTTTTTTGCAAAATTCATTAATACCTATGATATAATTTTTATAATTTTCATAATTTTCTAAATAATCTAATGTCAGGTAACGCAACTTTAAAAAAAAAAGTTATAGAAGATTAAAGATGTTCTTTAAAAAGCGATTAATTCAAACAATATTGAGTCAATTGAAACGTAAGTTAATTAAGCAGTAATAAGCTCATGGTTTCAGATTTTTTGAAATAATTTCTCAAAGGCGTCCCTGGCCAATAAGTTCGTGAGAAATGAGTTTTTCCTTTGAAGTCCCCCGTCAGCAGAAGTTCACAGCTTCGTCAGTAATTTACGCAATCTAATGATGCTCATTTTGCGGCGCGAGAGGATTAAATTAAACCGAGGATAATCTGTAGGTAAGCTCATATGCTCGATTATAAAAATTGTGATATTTTGTATTTAAATGAAATATCATTATACGAGGCGTACGCAAACAAAACCGGCTCTATAGCTAGATTTATTTCACATTCATAGGTGATAACATTTTATAGTGTTTACAAAAATATATATAACCATATTTCATTATTGTTGAGGGTCTTAGCAGCAAATTAAACACTACATTAATTTGGAGCCTTGCCTGCTACACTAGTATTTTACTGTATTTTAGCAGACAGTGCTCTTCCAGTAGGTACAGTATATATTCGAGAATATTTATTATTTATATAAAGCAGCTATTATATGAATAAATCTTAGTGCCAATAAAATAATTAATCTTTAATAAATTTAATAATTGTGTTAATTCTATATTATAGACTTAAAAAAATATATGTTAATTGGATAGTGAATAAAAGAAAATATATAAAAGTAGTTGAAAAGATTAAAATATATGTTCATGTAGGTACGGGTATTTTTCAAATTTTGGTTATATCTTGGCCTTTAACAGGTTTTGTGCATGCTTTTTTCCCTTTTCATGGAGCCAGAATTTCACTTCCAGATTATGGCTATTTTTGGAACTTGGAAGAGATGAAATCTTTGTGAAAAGGTTTTGAGGAATTTTGGTACAAGATAGTCGCGGTTCACTTGTGCCCTTGTTGAGTGAGAGTGAGTTATTTGTTGGTGATGTTGTTTGTGTCGGAAAAAGTATTTTAAGGTGTTAAATAAATATATCTAATTGATATCCAGGACGTGACATTCTCTTAAAAGTTATTCTGAAGGAAAGCGAATGGCTCTATGCAAATGTTTTACTTATTTTATGACCAGTTCGAAGATAACAAAATTAATATATTTCGGATGAAATGCTTCCAAAACAAACAAACGTGTTTTTAAGGCGATCGTCCGACAATGTGAGCAAAATTCACATAAATAAAAATTAAATAACAAAATACTAAACCTACGGTGTTTTAAAAATTGAGAAAATTGCTCCATTTTGTAGGCTCTATGTGACTGTATGGACTCGTGACGTATATTTTTTCAATAATATTACAAAGTCTCTCAGTTTGTATACTTTATTTATGTTTTAATAAATATCATATTTTTGTGTGGTTTTTTCAAATCTTTCTACATGGTTGTCAAAATTTTCACTTCAATATTTAAAAAATAGATTATTTCATGTGGTTTCAAGGAAAAAAACAAAAAATGCTGTGTTAACCGTTACAATGTTTATCTAAAAATATTCAACTATGGTAATTTATAGAAGTCTCACAGAGACAAGACTATTTATATATGAGAAACGTGGATAGAAGTCTCTTCTACGATGTCTCAGGGCATACAACCTGTATGATCTGGCTTAAGTGATCACTCTACATGATGCAAGAACATCCACACATTATCAAATTGTTTAAAGTTCTATAAATATATGATCGAAATCAAGGAATCTTTCGTATATTTTAATGGTCTATGCCAGATACATCTATTAACTAGTTAGTATACATAGATTTCGCATATATAAAAATAACTTCATCTCTGTGAGACTTATATAATTTATCCTAATTAATTAATCATCCCTCTGGGTACAAAATCTAGTAATTGTGTTTTTAGAACATACTTTCATATAAAATATTGTTACAAATATTAAAATAAGTAAATAGTACACTGGATTAACTGGGGCGGTAGGAAAAAATTCTGTAGAATCATTGAAAAATTTATTATTCAAAGTGGGAACAATTGATTTCAGTATTCTCGGTCCACATATGTCAGTTGTTTTAGGAATTGAGAAAATTGACACTGCGTCATGCATTACATAAAGAGTATATTGTTGTCCTAATTCTCATTGATAAATTGAAATGGTAAACCGTAGACAGGAAGAACAAACGTTGATGAATATTATATAATAAGGCTTTGTATGTCTTAGCTTAAATTACTGCGGTAGGTATAACATTTAATTTTTACGTATTTTCAAATCTGTTTTATATTCGAGACGCACGAGTGAACTTATGATCTGAAGCATTCAATATAAAATTAATCCATAAAATACGCGATACTTGTCTCAGACACATCATACCATCTCTATCTCACCTCGTTTTCTGTCTATATATGGAAATTTTGATTAACGTCTTACAAGTTTTTAAATATTTATTTCTCACTTTCTCCTTCTTGTTGCAGTATGGCCTTCTCACTGTCATTTATTTACTATGTCTAGCTATTTCGTTTTATCGACATTCATTCTCATTCTAACTGCTGCAACTTCCTTTTCTAGTGGAATGACAAGTTTTTCAACATCCTTTCTATTCCTGCCTATAATGTCTAGGTAATGATTTTATATTAAGAATGTTTAGTATAGATTATATAAAATAAAAATCAGTTTATCATAACACAAAATATTCATATAATACACAGAGCATACAACCTTTACACAAAGATTTCATCTGTTTCAAATATCAAAAATATTTAATGGTATATATACGAACCGAAAGTTTTAGCGACAGCCTTGCATATTTTTTTTACAAAAGTAAAGTTCTCGCTTCATGAAAAGGGAAGGAATTATGCACAAAACTTCTCAAAATTTGCAACACTACTAATATGAATGTACATATAAGTACGTTATATTAAGTAATTAATAAATGCTGTATATTTTTACGAGTTGATAGACTAAGTCTTTTTTGAATTATTAGAATGTAAACTATTTTATTCAGTTTTTTTTACTTTTATTTACTAAGGATACCCCGTATCTGGTATAATTTATAATACAGTAAAATACTCCCGTAGTAGTCAGGTTAGGTACCGAATGTAGCGTTATATTTCCTTGCCACAATAATCAGCAACAATGATTCTAGGTTATGTTTTCTGTAAACTATCAAATTATACATACATAAAATAAATTATTGTTATCATTGTTTACGCCGTCAATTATAAACTTCGATAGCTGTGTATGTGGTTTGGTCTTTTCTTATTGTATTTTTAGATTTAGTTCAAACAGTAGAAACTCGAACGACTTACCTTGCGATGGAAGGCCGCTTGTCGCCGTGTGGAGAAATCGTAATCCGCCTCTTCTTTCTTCTGTTTATAGTATCTAATGTCAATTCTTCTTCACCAAAACTGTACACCCGTTATTTTTGTCTTTAATATTACATCGAGACGGTCAGGCGTCAACCGAATGCCGCCGTGTCAATTACGAAATCTGCCGCCGAGAGCTTGACGCCCTTAGTTCCGTCCTTTGCCGCCAGGCCGCGAGATAGCTTCTTATTCGAACATCTCAAAACAAAATATGAAAAGTTCATATACCTATGTGTTTATTACGCCGAAACAATCATACATGACAATTTGGCAATTATTAGGAACTAGCCGTTCGTACCCGGCGTTGCACGGGGTAAGGATTAATTTGAAAAAATTTTTTTTGGGGGAAACAAAGGTTTGATTCGAACGCTATAGATTTGCATCAAAAATATATCAGGGGGAGGAGAAAAGGTAAAAGAACAGGAAAGAAATATAGCCTATGTTACCTGCCGAGTCCTAAAGAATAAGTTCCAAATTTTGAGCCCGATCGGTCAAGCGGTATAGATTTGCATCGAAAATATGTCAGGGGGAGGGGAAGGGGAAGGGGTATGAGAATAGGGGAGAAATATCGTCTATGTTACTCGCCGAGTCCTAAAGAATAAGTTTCCAAATTTTGAGTCCAATCGGTCAAACGGTACAGATTTGCATCGAAAATATGTCAGGGGGAGGGGAAGGGGTATGAGAATAGGGGGGAAATGTTATCTATATTACCCGCCGGGTTCCAAAGCATAAGTATGCAAAATTTGAATTGAATTGGACAAACGGTGTGGATTTGTATAGGGAACAGACAGACAGACATCGAGTTTTATAGGTATAGAAGTATCTAAGACGGCAGACATTTTATAGTTTCAAATTCGAGGTGTTCCGTTATTTTATCTTGGTCTTTCAAGACAGGTCTGACGCTTCTTCTAAATCCAATATCGTATAAACATCCTAGTTCGTTAGATTTGACATATTTATTGCTAGAATCAAACGTTATAATGGAAAGAGACGAAGATATATTTACTGCCGATGCACTAAGAATTGACATATACGATGACGGCCGATCGATCCATCGATCGACTGCATGCCTATGTCAAAATATTAATGTATTATTTGAATCGAATTCTCATTATTTTATATAGAGAATTTAATAAAACATATTAATATTTTTTAAATAAGCATTTTTCTTACAGCATTGTTTTTCAATTGTAAAAATTATGCCGCACTCACACGTTTGGTGATTAATTTGACTTAGGTACGACTGCAAATGTCAAAATGCTCGTGTATGAAGGTACATGCTTATTACTGGCATGGCCATTAGCATGCTCAAAACTAGCATGCCCTAACAACTGTACACACTTGCTCATTATTAGCATGCTTATTTTAAGCATGCTCAAAGCTAACAATACAGACAAACATGCTTATTAGTGGCATGCTCTTGTCATAGAATAGAGAGGAACTCTAGTTCAAAATTGAAACTGATAATAAATCAAAACAGTTCCTGGGTTTAATCAAACATACATGCTTATTGTTTAAAATGGAAACTGCAAACTGAAATAGAAAATTCAAGTGAACCAATAAATCAAAATATTTTTGATTGTAGTTTTTATAAGTTTTATTGTAAGATTTGAATCATCTATGTCTTTTAATAAAGTTTCATAAACATTATTTCTTGCTATATTATTTTTACATAGCGTGTACGTCTATGTAATCGATACTAGTCGCGAATGATATTAACATGCTCATAATAAGCAAGCCTGTTCACACATGCTCAAAAGACACCCCTTCTCATGGTGAATGACATTAGCATGCTCATAAATCAACCGGCGCGGTGATTTTTGAGCATGCCACTAATGAGCATGCTTATTACTAGCAATATGCGTACACACATACCACTAATAAACAAGGGCTAAAGAAGTTCAATACTACGCATGCTCACATGCCACTGATAAGCATGTGTATCAGTACCTTTAGTAAAATTCTGATTATTTGCTGTGTAGATTTTTAAAAAATATACTCATATTTCTGCAGTTACGCATGCTGTATGAAAAAATATTAATATTGAACATTTATTAATTGTTTTAACGCAGTTTTATCACCATAACGATAGATTTTTAAAAAAACGAGAGATGCGAACACGGAATACGTGTCACATCAATATTTTTACTATTTTTAAACTAAGCTAAACGCTTGTGCTATAAAAATAGGACTAACTTGCTGGTCTGGAGTGAAGTTCGAACCCCCGACCTTTGGATCACGAAGCGAGAGTCCTAACCACAAGACCGACAAGCTACTTTAAACTCATTAAAAACATTTTGCGTACATATAAATATTCCGTAATTAAGGGTGATTTCAAAGTCACTGAAAACATATTTTATGATCGCGGCCTGTCGATAAATGCTTATATTTTCTTAGTTATTGTAAATAATGTACAGTTTATTGTTTTCACATAAGAACCAAGGTTATATCTAAATTATTGTCCTAAGAATTGTAGTGTAGCGTATACACTCTGATATAAATTAATAATAAAAACCCACATTTTCGAAAAAACGTTGAAATATGCATTTGCATTGAATGTCTAGCCCTTCAGAAATATGCAATTCAATTACAATTATATTGTGTACCTCCGAAACTGGCTGCACTTGGTTCCTCCAGCTAATAATTTGCAGCGAGTCCTGATAAGATGATGTAGGCACGCGAGAGTGTAAAAAGAAGTGTTTGAATCTGAAGAAGGACGTAAGAAACTTCTGTTCCATCAGCTGAGAAACAAGGCGCGATGGTGATACGGTGGGCGGAGCCGAATTGTAAACAATGCATCACAGGTGTGCACTTAGCCCCTATCTCCTCAGCGCCGGGATCATCTTGAATAAATTTCATACATGTAGTCTTGTAGACTTTAAAATTAGGTCCCGTCAGACCCACCTACAGGTGGTGGCGTTCAATATCATCAATAATCGTGCAAAAAATATCACGTCTTAGCGCTTGTTCAGACACAGCGGGAACCGTTCAGTTTCAGAATCGCGTTTCAAAACACGCGATTTGTGTCATCTGTTCACACAGCCGCGGTTAATAAGCGATTTGTGCGCGCGAAAATAAACGTCAGTTTAACAGTTCTGGTGCCGTTCTCCATCTTTGAATATCAGAGATATACTCGCTCATTACTTTGTTAACGGCCGTGTTCCATGGCAAGACACATAAATATCATTCTGTCATTTCATTTTTGGTGAATAAATACCTACTTCTCTAAAATACTCTTTTTTTCCACCATTTCCAAATATCTCCACCAGACTACTCAAATATGCCAAGCTTGGTTCTTGGCATATTTGAGTAATCCTCACACCGAAGATCCCATATTACAGGTCTTTTCTCCACTTCATCAATAAAAAATTCAGTGTCAAAGCGATCCATAACCATAGAAAAGAGAATATAATCCACGCGTGCTCCTGTTATGACATGGAACCGTGCGGTGCCCGCAACGCGACTGAACGCTCTCGTAAGGCCCCATAGTAATAGGATCGTGCGGGCGCCGTGCGGGTCTATTTTCTAGCGGTTGGGTTGCGGGCACCGCAGCGGTTGACTAACCGCATGGTTGTGTCTAAACGATAACATACAAGCCTAGGTAAATGAGACCCGCACGGATCTCATGCGATTCTGAAACGGCACGGTTCCCGCTGTGTCTGAACAAGCGCTTACCATTATACAAACGTCGGGAAATAGGTGATTTGATGCATCTACTAAAAATTGTATCTGGCAACGTTGACTGTCCTGAACTATTAAATAGATTAAAATTCCGTGTTCCTTTTAGGTCTGGTAGATGCGACCCAGCCTATCACCTCGATTTTACTTCGTCCAACTATCGTCGCAATTCTTGAGGATATGCGATGCATTCAATAAATTGATAAGATTATTGGATATTGATTTGTTCGAGTGCAGCCACACAAGATTAAGAAAAATTTTGAGTGCAGAATTCTTTTCTGATTACTAATTAAGTCTCTTTTTCTTTTGTTTAATTTTTTTATTCTTTCTTGTTGTATTATTCTTAGCATGCCTAAGCCTATTCATATCTTTATTAACATATTTCTAAAAGTGGAGACATATAATTAGCCATCTGTATTATATTAATGTTTTTTACGCTTTTTTGTTGTGCTCTTGGTATTCCGTGGAAATTAAATAAATAAAGTACATAGATTATTTTTTTATTTTGATTCACTGTGTGAAGGATACAAATACTTTCGTAGATTGGGCGTGCAACGTAACGTAACGTAACGTAACGTAAAGCTACTGATGCTTATGACACTACATGCTTATTAGTGGCACGTGAGCATGCGCAGTATCGACCTTCTTTAGACCTTGCTTATTAGTGGCATGTGTGTACGCACATTGCTAGTAATGAGCATGCCACTTAGTGGCATGCTCAAAGTTATTTATGAGCATGCCACTGTTATTCACCATGAGAAGTGGTATCTTTTGAGCATGTGTGAACAGGCTTGCTTATTATGAGCGTGCTTATGTCATTCGCGGGCTTCGCGGCTACTAGCTGCGATCTTCTCAGTCCGCGACAGATGAAACAAATATAGTGCGTTGGGGAGATGATAAAACATTACTTTTCGTGACTTATTATAGGAATCACGAATGTCTGTGGAATACTCGGTCACCGTTGTGTAAAAATAATATAGTGAGAAATAATGTTTATGAAACTTTATTAAAAGGCATGAACGATTCAAATCTTACAATAAAAATTATAAAAACTATAATCAAAAATGTGCGGATGGAAACTCGGGAACTGTTTTGACTTATTGGTTCACTTGAATTTTCTATTTCAGTTTGCAAAGTTTCAATTTTGATGTAGAGTTCCTCTCTATTCTATGACAAGAGCATGCCACTAATAAGCATGTGTGTTTGATTGTTAGCTTTGAGAATGCTTATTTATGAGCATGCCACTAATAAGCATGCTAATAATGAGCAAGTGTGTACAGTTGTTATGGCATGCTTATTAGTGGCGTGCTCATTAGCATGCCACTAAATAAGCATGTGTGTACCTTAACGTTCAGATAAAAGTACATTGTGGGTGCGTTTAGGTAACACACGCGCAATCCCAGTCCTGTTCATAAAGATCGAACCAATACTTTATATGTCAATTAGAGGTACTGTCACTCTCGAAAACCGAGTAGTAAAATGTACAAAATTGAATTAAAGTCAAGTAGAGAAAACATAGATATATTCCATCCATTTTAATGATCATTAAAAATTATTTTATTCTTCTAGACAATCAGTGCTGCCTTTCAAAGGTCAATATTATATAAATGTACATGAGATGAATAGATGAGCTCATTTCAGATATATTATAGTTACGTGAAGAATAATCTGCCTTCACGCAGGTATTAATAACAGTGGCGTGTTAATTGCAGTGAATACAATAAGTGAATATAATTGTACAATGGTAATATACGTTCTGAAATAGAAGATGGATCTGCTGTAAAGCGCACGGTGCTCAGGAGGCGGAAGAGAAATAAAGGCTGGGCGCCCAGACTTTGAATGTAGCTGTCGTCCCCCAGTAGTGGTTAAGTACTGCCCTGCCGGGTGCATTCAGCGACCCTGGCGCTTCAAGTGGAAACCGTGTCCCTATGGTAAAAAATATGTTGTAATTTTCTTTTGTCCTTATTGCACCTCAGAGACAGTTAGGATATTTTTGCGGTCTTCTCGCCGCATCGTCTACAGCGTAGCGAGATAACCGCTTTGGCACTTAAAAACGTCAATCTGTGTGGCGAAAGTGTAAGACCGATAAGGAAGCTTTTATGGGCCCTGGGCACAGTATAGTAAAGCATACAGTATTATATCTTCATACAAACAGCCGAAACGACACCCTTCGAAATCTCGGTATACTTCAGACTGCTCAGTCGCCGCAGGGCTGCAGTAACATACGGGCGCAAGCAGTGTGAGACCCTCCCAGGCATACATTTAGGTCAATTTATGGCACCCCAAACCATAAAGAGTCAGTCAATGAGCAGCCCTGGTGCGTTTTTAACCAAGTTTAAGTACCAAGCGGCCGTAGGTATTTATTTCAAGGACACTGCCAAGATAACATACTGTATGTATTTATTATACTGTGCCCTGGGCCTGAGGTTGGGCCCATTTCATGTTCTTAGACTTTTATCTTGACACAATCTCAAGATGAGGATTGTGGTCCCATGAAATTGTTTTTAGACATCTCTCGGCTTGCGTAGAGTGCCACCACGATAACTAGGCGTGCGAGGGAGGTCGCCCCTGTCGCGAAACAGAAATTGCCAGGTTGTAAATTTATTACACAATACATAATGTACTGAATGTCCGGTGACCAGTGTCAGAGCATTCAATATAAATTTGGTCGGATAACATCGCGCTCCGCGGCGGTCGCTCTATATGTCAAACTGTCAGACGGTAATATCGGTCCATTACTTGCTTTTTCAGCTTGGCAAAACTTTAATACTTCATTGGCAATTGTTCTTGCACCACCCCGGACTGTTTTGGACATAATAATTCAGTGTATATTGGTAATCAAGATGTCACAGCTCCCGGCAAATACAAAATTGTACTGAATTACAGGGCGAGGGGTTGTCGCCGGGTTCGGGCGGGGCGGGTTTTAGTTCCAATCCTGCCACACGCCAAGTAATGTTGGGCAGGCCACAAGCTCTCTTGTAGAAACCATGTTTCGTATCTTCCTTTCAAGTAGAACGCCACATCCACGTGTTGACCGTATCAATCTCATGGTATCGTGTTTATAGGTAGTCTCATACTTACAAAGCGACTGTAATTTTATAATCAATTTATTGTTGTATTAATAACATATATATTGATTGAAACAGCACTTCCCAGTCTTTTTTTTTAAATTAAAAGCGCAAATAAGTGGGCTAAAAAGACATAATTTTATTAAATGTATTCAATTCGTTTAAATTTTGGACAAAAGCCTAATTTTTCTACCAATCTTCTGAAAGAAATTTAATCACCAAGTTTTAAAACAACATTTTTTATTTTATCAATAAATTATTGAAAAATGTATGCGAGAGATATTAAAAATATAAAGCAAATTTACAGTACATTACATAAGAATCGCTGTTTTTATTTAAATGTGCAGAACGCGCATTGTTCCTCCATTGAGACTAAATTTCCAATGATCAAACTTCCGCACGCCCAAAATTCGTTTTTTTGATGTGACATACATGCAAATCATCATTAATTCTGCTCTGTAAGTAATTACAAAAAGTATCGTTACAAAGTTCAATTTAGTGTTGATTAAAATAGCAAATTTGTCTTTCATTTTGTAATTAATTAATTATTCTTTTAGGTAGATGTATTAAAAACAATGTTATTTAAATTTAAATAATAATATTTCATACTTAATTTTATTAATAAGAATTGTTACACTCAAGTTTTTTTTTATAATTATTTCTTTAAGCTTTATAATGCAAAAGGTCACCCATTTTTCCAGCGCGGCCCTGACCTTGGCTGCATACATTGGTGAACTTTGTCGGTGCATCTCGGAAACATCCTGTAGGTGTGTGCATCAGTAAGAGTGATATGCAAAACGCTGTTTCTTACAAAAACATGAAAAATATTGTAAAAAGCAGTGAAAATAACCCTAAAAAAAGAAATGATAAATTCGTTAGTATTGTTCCTAAGGAAAAGTTATAACACAAGAAGAAGAGATAAATTGTAGAATTCTTACAGGGTACCATATAAGAAGAAATATTTTATATATAGAATAGTTTAACAGCCGAATACAAGCGAAGGCGCATGCGCGCAGAGAACAGCGCAGAACATGCGCAGAACGGCGGGCTGGTGTGCTCAGTCGTTGAAATAACGAACTAACAGATAATTCGAAAGCGAAGATTTTAGAAAAGTTCTTACCGCAGTAGCGAAACAAAAGCGGAGCGGTTCTTTGAGTTTAAAAATGAGTATTGCGATTCCAGCGAATGTAAAATAAGATAAAATGTTGAAGCGATAATAAAGGTTTATTTTACGAGTGGTCAATTACGAAATACGTTTTTCATTTCATTTCGACCGAGCCACGACACGTAACAATATGTTTCTGATAATTAATTACCTTAGACAGCGTCAACGTAGATTATTTCACATTCCAATATACAGGACCAACCTGCCGTTGGTTATGCCGCTTGGAAAAGCTATATACCGCTAGGCTGAACAATATCACTTTGGACATTGATTTGACCCATATCTCTGTGCGAGTTCTCCTTCATCTTTGATATGAATTATTGATATATATGTTAATTAAAATTTTGTAACATTTACAAATTAAATCAATTTTTGTAATATAAACGTTGCATACCAAATAAATTTAATTGAATGAAATAGACGGGATATACCTACTTATTTACGTAGATACTACGCGTAAATATCAAGACACCTGTTAATATTTTTGTCATTTCAGCAAAAATAAGGGCTTTTATTTAATATTCGGACTCTTTGGGATAATAAATTAGTAGATATGTGTGAAAAAACTGAACTTAAAATAATATTAGTACTCACTAGATATCCATTAACGAAGTACCTATACGAAGATGTTTATTAGGGCTTAAGACATAATTGTTATGATACAATGAAAATAAACCCGATACTACGCTTTAATTACCGAGAAACTATATTCCATTCTAAAAGAAAAATGTATTAAACGAGTAATTGAGAGCGAATTGAGAGCGAAAAGAGTTTTGGATTTTTCAGAAAATAGCATTTATGATGTTGAAATTTTTGTGTTACGAAATCAGAAAGATCGTTTTTTTGGTTGAATATTCTGCTACCATCTCAAAAATATGATCGTATAGAATAAAAGAAATAAAGTCTTTTAATATAGGATTTGATTATTTTGGTGAAGTAAATGAAATCGGTTTGAATTTCATAGATACATACATACATGTTCACTTAGTCCCGTTCCTCAAATGAGAAATGGGACTAAGTGAACATGCCAATAATAACGATGCCAGTAATTTAATAAATAAACGTGATTACTAAAGTACTTACATTTAATTTAGTATGATTGAGTCATTGATATCATTAGTGTGGCATGTTGTAAGACATTTTCTTAAATTTTATATTTTCTTCTGGTATGAATGTTCAATTACTAAGTTCTGTAAAAATGGTCCATGTATAAATTTTGTATGAACTGTCAAAAATTACAGTAATACTGTGAAAAAGTATACAGAGACCAAAATTTTTACTCTATTTTCTTCTTCTTCTTCTTCTTCTGCTTGTGTTAGGACTATGTCCTGTTCTTTCTCGGCTTCTGCTCCTGGGACTTGATGACCAGCTGTCCCTCCATTGCTTTGATGGTCTACCTGAAGGTTTGCTGCCTGCAGGTATCTCGTTCTTCACTATTCTTAGGACTCTTGTCGGATCCGCTCTGTTCACGTGGTTTCTCCAGCATCTCCTTCTATTTCATCCCCATCGCACGACATCTTCGACATCGCAGATCTTCTGAAATTCGCAGTTTCATACTCTATGTCTGATGGGTCTGATGGTGTCCCGCGATGAGTCAGAGAATCCTCATTTCGGTGGTTTTTGAAAGGTTCTTTGTTCTTGTAGTATCGGCTTTTGTTTCAATACCATATGTTATGATTGGTCTTACACAGGTTTTACATATTTATATTACCCTCAATGAACATGTATTTATTTCTCCACACAGTAGATCTCTAGTATCCCGCCTAATTTGCTTGTTCTCTAACTTCTTCATAAAGGTCACTACTGCTTGATATTTCAACGCCCAAGTACTTAAATCGCATTACTTGCTCTATGGTTTTATTATCTACTACAAGATAGCAGTTTTGAAATTACGATGCTTTTTGTCATATCTATAGAAATTTACATGTTAAATGGAGTTAGCGTTTCAAAATCTGAATTATTTAATAGTCCACTATTGAGATCAGCGACTTAAATATATTATAAAATTAGAATAAATTATTAATTCACGTGACCACTACAACTTGAAAACAGACGAAAGATAAGTAAAACAACTAGAATAACTATTGGGTATCAGAGGTAAAAGCTACTGAGAGCCACATAAAAAAAATTGAAATCTAAATTGCCAATTTATTTCTAATAGAGATGATTATATTATATTTAAATGATGATTATATTATATTAAAACGTAGACATTATTGTAGTTCAATACGCGGGTAAAAAACGAAAAAATCTCAAATACCTTTTATCTTACTTTATATTATATCTGATTTTATCAGCTACTGCCATCTGTTGGCGAAAAGTTGAAAATCGTCGCAAAGTTGAAATGAAACTGGATAACCACGTTGTATAATATATTATCCTATTTAGGGCCGGTTGTATCGACTTAGTTTATGGTTAACGTGCAATTAAAGCATAGATTTTTGCATTTTCAAGCAAATAACCCGTTTTTGTAAAAATCTTTGCTTTAAACGAACTATTACTATGAACCAAGTTGAAACAATTGGAACTAAATGGCATTAATAATAAAGAAAACATTTGGTAGGAAATATTTGAATTAAATATGCTGAATTGATCCCAATTTTATTCATGTTAATAATAAACATTTTACGTGTGGCTAATCTAAAAAGTCTGTGATATTAATAATTTTTCTAGTCGGGAAGTTGGTGAAAAATCAATTACAATATTCTACCACAACAAAGAACAAAAAACAGACAAAGAGAGTAAATAAAAGCATGTAATAATTCACTACCAGTATCTACTCGAATTTTTAAATTAAGAAAAATAAAGGTTTGTTTTGGTAGGTAAATAAATAATAAAATTACAATAATGTATTATTTTAGTCAGAATAACATATAATTATTGATTAAACCTGTGGAATCCAATCCCGATCCGATTAAGATTTTTTTTTAATCCCGAAAGATTTGGGATTGATATTTTGGTTCAATTTCAGGGAACCGAAAATAGATTGTGAATGAATTATTGTGAAACATTACGCTTCGCTATCACTTCGGTCAAATTAATCATAACTAGCCGTACACCCGTGAAAAATTACGGGACGTAACTATTTAATTAACTAGCTATAACCCGTCAAAAATGACGGTACTTTTACATGTCGGTTCCCAAGGAATAAGTATTTATTAATACTTGATATTGATACTAAAGATCTATTTAAAATAGTGATTAATTGTTCTGTTTTTGTACTGATCAATATAATACTAATTTTTACGTGCTAATATTTTTTTTATAAATGACTACCATCTTATTTAATTTATCGATTCAATAAATGACAGTCTAAAAGTATTCCCTTCAGCATACCCATTTATCAAGCAACATCATATAATTAACATAATAAACCGGAAGATTATAAATACACAAATTAATTGGCTAAATTATTTAACGTTCTTTTTTAATGATGTGTAATAATATTTATTACATTAAAATTCATAAGATTCACAAAAATAACCGTTTTTTCTGCGCCAAAATTAAATTGGGTGAGATTAGATAATTCATGCAAATTACTATTTCTCAAAAATTTTCTCTGGAACGTGGAGTATCAGCATTTTTCAATTAACTTTTTTTTAATTTATGTTAAGTAACAGATTGCTGATATATAAATAAATAATAAATAGTTTTATAAAATAATAATTAATAACTAAGACAGTAGGATGCGAAATGCAACACTATAAAATCAATTTTACTTATATTCAATGCACAAAAGCACTGGACATATACTCAACTAGAATATTCTTTCGTAATTTGCACCAATTTATTATTCGAGAAAATTCCATACGGTATTCTTTATTCGCTGGTTGTATATGTTCGCTTGTTTTTCACTATTTTTTCGCCAATAATCTCGTGTGCGCTTATTCGAGTTTTTCAGATGCAAACTCGGACTGACTTTACATGCGATGACATTGTTTGTCTATAAAAGGTCCTGAACTTCTGTAACTTTCCCGTATACGCTCGCGTATTTAACGGACTTCTAAGTTTTTCAAAAACTTCGAAAAAGATTCAAATCTTTCGGAAATCTTCGATTATGTGCTCTTCCTCTCGATTTTTAAATCTTGTGATAATATGCAAGTGTGTCGTTATACTGTAATAATATGCAAGTGTATCGTTATACTGTAATGTCATTTTAATACAAATTTAAATCAACAACATTTGGTCCTAGCGTGGTAAGGACGAGGTGTCCGGGGAGGAGGTGGAAGACTCTTTATTCCTCAGGGTCCTAGAATATATCTGAGTAAAATTCGGAATGAACGGCATTCTATATTTTAAAATATATTTGAAAAAGGATGGGTTGACCAGAAATGCAAAAACGCAAATGTTTAAACACAGATTCCTAAAGAGTAGCTACGAAAAGTTTGGTTTAGAATGGCGAAAAGTTGCAGACTGTATAGAAAACGGTGGACCTACTGACAGATAAACATTAAATTTTGTAAACAGATATTTAAAAACTAAAAACAAACGTTTATAAATTAAAATTAAAAATATTTTAAAGAAATTAACTATTTTTACATTTTTTTTGAGAAAAATAAATGAAGCTTATTAATAAATAACAAATTAAATAATAGTATAAAAATAACAACAACAAAAAAGTTAATTTCATGATTTCAAGTTCACTTAATGAGTAAGATTGGCAAAATACCTACTTGTTGGTCTAGTGGTTGAGACACTTGCCTAGTAATCTAATTTATAGTCGCGGGTTCGAGCCTCATTCCAGACCAAGTTAGTGCAATTTTTCATAACACAAGCGTTTAGCTTAGTTTGAAAGCAATAAGAATATTGATGTGACACGTATTCCATGTACGTATCTCAAATTTTTATATACAGGTTGTCTCATAACTGGTCGCATAAATTTCTCGGGGATTTTTATTTAATATTAATTTTTAACGCTACAACAGGCCATGATGTAGCGAATTAATGTATGATTTATGTAGCGATTAATGTAGCGAAACACATCACAAAGACACCCAGGCTTGAGAAATTCATATTCATTTCATTCATTGAAAAAAAAAAAAAAAAAAATTCCTGGTGAGGTCACATTACATGTATGTAATGTGACCTCACCAGTGACAATAATGACCAGGAATCGTACCTGGAACTGCCGGTATCAGAAGCCAGTGTCATGCCCACTGAACTATGGAGGTCACCGTCTTCTTCCTTCAATTTGAGTAAAAAATATTTTTGCAGTTTTGTAAGTTGTTACGACGCGGCTCGTGTTTATTACCTGTAGTGCGCTGATCTCGACTAGGCCACATTCGTTCCTCCCTAAAATATATAAAATTAAATAATCTATATCTCAGTCATTTATTAACGGATTTAAAATAAATTTACTTGTTTATTCGTTTTGATCTATATTTTAATTCTATAAAGTCAAATACCTTATCGACATCATGAAAATTCTCTATTATATTAATCATTAATTAGTTTTGATCTATATATTAGTTCCATTGAGTTAAATATAGTGTTAACGACAT
This sequence comes from Agrypnia vestita, assembly GCA_016648135.1. Taxonomy (NCBI): domain Eukaryota; kingdom Metazoa; phylum Arthropoda; class Insecta; order Trichoptera; family Phryganeidae; genus Agrypnia; species Agrypnia vestita. The sequence goes on from JADDOH010004083.1 coordinate 137,149, forward strand.
CATGAACCTTCTCCATTATATTTATCATCTCCCTAGACATCGCTCTACGCTCATCTCCCGAAACAGGAACTAAACAAATTACAATATACAAAAAACAAAGTTTGCGCACATCTCACGATTTTCAAAACCTTCACTGGCTTAGATGTCCAGAGAGGATCGAGTATAAGCTTTGGCTTACAATATTTAAAGCTATTCACAACATGGCCCCTCAATACATAACCGACTACTGCATTCCATTCTCCGCAAATAAGAGACAACTAACACTTCGCTCAGCACCAACATCTAATACAAATAGGTTAGCTGAAGTAAATCGCGTCCACAAAACTGATTTCGGTGATCGTGCTTTCGCGGTGGCTGAACCAAAGTTATGGAACAAACTACCTAGTAAACTGAGACAAACAGACAGCTTATCACAGTTCAAAAACCAATTTAAGACAATCGTATAAAAACCTATAGAATCTGACGACAACAACACTAGCTAAAATGCACACTAGGTGTGCACTCCGCGAAAACGCCTAATTCTTTCAGGCACTCCCAACTATTATAGTATTAAACTTTATTTCCATTTCTTGCACTCCACAGTGAATAAGTAATAGTAAATAAGTTTTTTTAGCAGTAAGTTGTTTTGTATGAAAATTTTCTGTGTGAGTATTCGCGAAAACGGCGCTATATAAATTATCTAAATATTATTATTATTATTATCGCATATTTGTCTTAACCTTCGGGTACCGAAGTTCGAAAATAGGATCGGCGGCCGGAGTGGGGTGACAAAGTAACCCCAGTCGAATTTGCGTTTTAATGAAGTATAACGGTTTGGAAATGTTCTATAATATTTATTGACAGATTTCAACAATTTTTCTCTAGTTTATTAGTTTCGATCTATATTTTCATTCCACTAAGTTGAACATAGTATCATCAACATCGTTAAACTTGTTCGTTGCGCAAGCGCGGCTCGCGCGCTAGCACCGTGCCGAAGTCGCCGGCGCGTAGTCCGGGCGCTCTCGGCGTGCGGCGTGACGGGTCGCACGCAAGGAGCGGCGGCCGTCAGGCAAGGCCAATTACAGCGATTACGGCCGTGGATTTTATTTTCATAAACAATGCTTAGTCTTTATGCATATCGAGACCATCCGCGCACTTAACACGACAGCGCGCCCGCGCCGCCCGAAACCGTCTCTGATCCGCGTCGCACGCCCGGCGCGACGCTGCGCCAACTTAAAAAATACATTTATTTTAAACATTCCTCTTCGGTGCTTTCTTCTTCCTCAGCTTTCATCTCTCCACTACTGAATGTAGACATTTATTTTATGTATTCATTTGTTTTTTTATGTATTTTGTGCTTTTCTTTGATAATTTACAATAAAGTGTGTTATGTGAAGGAGGTACAGTGAATGGACTATTGCAGGTCTCTTCGGGTCGCAGTCGCCCTTTACACGACACGGAGATGGCCTTTAGAGTAAAAAATTGTCAACCTGGCGACGTATGAGTAGGACCGATATGGGGAGCTTTCGCTCATAAAACGGTCCCGGGAATGCGGTGGGTGTCCATTCACTGTTGTATATAGACCTCTTCCATACCCTTTCATCTTCCATTGTTATTTGCTAGTTACAGCCATTTCTTCCCCCCACATCGGCAATATCGTCGGCCCATCTCATTGACGCCTCTTTTATTTTCCCAAGAATTTGTATTTAAATTTTTACAAGAATACATACATGTTTAAATTATCTACCACGAGGAAAAATTTACATGGAGAGAGGACCAGTCAAAAATTATATAGACTTTTCGTTCTATAATTAATTGACACAAAGGTTGGAGTTCAATATGTGCATCCAACTGACTCTTCGCTCAGCATCAACATCTAATACTCGTACAAGTATTTTCGACCAATTTCGGTGACCATGCTTTCACGGTAGCTGGACCAAAGTTGTGGAATAAACTACCTAATTAACTATAACAACTTACCACAGTTCAAAAAATAACTAAAGACGCACTTGTTTAGACAATCATATAAAAACCTATAGAATCAGACCGATACAACAATACCTAATGTTTCTTACTCCTAGTATGCACTCCGCGAAAACACCCGATTCTTTCTGGCACTCCCAACTATTGTAGTTTTAAATGTTAATTCCATTTTTTAAACGTCATCTAGTGAATATGTAATAGTAAATGAGTGTTTTTTTGTGTGAAGCGCCCTTGAGGTGAGTATCTACTCACGAAAACGGCGCTATATATTTTTTTTTGTTAATTTAATAGCTAATACATATGATATCTTTTATGACAATTATAACAGGTAAATATTAACAATCAAATAATTATCATATGTTACACCTCACCAAAAAGAATTAATATTCTTGTGTGTGGCGAGAGATAATCACTTACAATATTGGTAGTGTAATCTAATTTAATAAACAATGAGAATTAGGCATTATACTATTTATCTAATATATCAAAAAATTTTGAATAAGGAATCAATTCAGGTTCACCGGGGGAATATGCACACAAGCAATTCCCCCGATTCAACCGCAAAACATCCACCATTATACAAAGTAATTTGGACAAATCAAGTAATTGCTTGCAAATGATCCAACTATAATTATTATTACTATTTTTCTACATAGTTATAGGTCTTTTCATATAAGCTTGCAATTGTGTTAGTGTGGATACAGTGCGTAATACGCGCATTGTTTCGTTATGTTTACGGATAACACAACGAAACAGTGCGCGTATTACGTACTGTACCTACAAGCTTATATGAAGAGACCTGTACCTCCCTTATCAATGCCCTTGGTCCAGTGGTCCACAGGATTCCCATTCCTTCCCAGAATTGGGTTTATGGTTGGTCGCGAAGCCACTTTTGCACCCTTTCCTGCTAGTGTTAGTCTGTGGGAATCCGAAGAACCATGAGTGATGTTCCATGAAGATCCTACTTCACCGAGAGCCTATTCGTTACAACCATCTCTCGAGCTTACTTAATCTTACGGCTTGAGTTTTCTGGGATACTCTGCCATGTTTTTACGAGGGTCCATCATCAGGACTGATATACAGGATTGTTTGGAAAACATTAATAACCTCGCAGGACTATATTCCTGCCTTGATCAAATAATTGTCGAAAATATTCAAGCAGCCATGACCTAATTATTACTTATCAATAGTTATGGAGTTATGCAATATCAAATTTTGAATTTTTTTCCCATTTTTCTGACTTATTTTTTAAAAAAACGTTGAACAATCATTACAGTAACTAATATCGATAACGAAAAATTCATTCGTTTCGAAACAAGTTAAATAAAATGATAAAAATCCTGCATAAATTCCAATTGGAATTAGAAGGATTTTATTATTTTATTTGACTTGTATTAAAGGAAAGTTTTTCATATTCGATATAAGTTACTGTAAAGATAATCCAAAGTTCTACAAAAAAAGCTTCACACTTAACTTTTTAATATTGTCTTCAGAATGAGAATTGGTCATTTTCAAGCAGCCGCCCATTGAAGCTGCACTAAGTAGACAGACATGTGTGAGTGTGGTTGTCTCTGGTCCAACGCGCAAGTGTTCGCTTTTCTATTTTCGTGTATCGCTTGTCAAAACAATCCCAATACTAAGTGCGCAGTAGTCGGTCGATCTCTTTCATAGTTAATGTCGCTTCGCGGTGTTTCTAAAATCTATTGGATTATTCAGATGTTGCAGTAATTTCCAATTCATTTTAAAAGGATGCTATAAAATGCTCGATTACGTGCAATTATTTCTGCCCATCTCATGATAATATCAACATTCTTGAATGAAAATAACACTAACCATTGATTTAATTCATTCTAATTTATTATCACTGCCAATATATTACTAGTTAAATGGCACAAATCACTCTCCAGAGTTATAATAATACTAATATTGGATTATTTATATAGCGCCATTTTTGTGAAAATTTCACCTCAAGGGCGCTTTACACACAAAAAAACACTTACATACTAAAAGCATAGAATAACAAAATGTAAAATAAAATGAAAAAGAAAAGGGAAAAAAGCTCAAAACATAAAATAGTAAAAGAAAATAACGAACATTAAAAATGTTCTGGGAAAGATTTTGTAAACAGGTGCGTTTTAAGTATTTCCTTAAATAAAGTCTCTGAGTTGGATTGCTTAAACAAAATAAAAAAGAAATCTGTCAAAAATTATGAATGTAAAAGATTGATCGATATTATATTGAATTCACTAAAATTTAAACAGTAAATTCAAAACACGTAGTTACTTGATTATTTTTAATACGATTAATTAACTGAAAAGTCAATATGCCTCTTATTAATACAGGAATATCTGTTTAATAGAGCTCATCAAAGCAATTAATGCACATTTGACAGCTCGTTTCGAATGCGTGAAAATCAACCATCTTATTGTCGTTCCTTTCTATCACAACTTTTCTCTCCGGCAAAATACTCGTAAAAGTTGTATGTATGTTCCAAATTGGAATCTTTCATATATTTGGAGGGACTGTGCTAGAGACATCTGCAGTATTTTTACTCCCTTTATACAACTCGTGGCGTCTGCTTGCTTGCTTGCTTGCCGGCTTGCCGTCAAAAAAACTTTGGATCGATTTTTGGCAAGTAGACTCGTGGCGACGATCAAAAAGATCTATCAAATTTTCGTTAAAAAAAAATAATTATAGTATAATTTCGGAATTTTAGAAATTTTATTGTTTTTTTCAAATTGGAATCATTAGAAAAGTTTTATTAGCAACGGCGGCCCGATAACGTCGCGGAAATTTTCTTAATTTGAATTACTCCGTCGGTATACATAATAGGTACCTACTTCACTACGAAAGTCGAAAATCTAAATTGTCTGACAAATATTTTTAGAATTTAATCTTCAAATCTTTTTTTTCGTCAATGTTGTGGCCCGCGTAATGTAGCAAAACATGTGTATGTAGCCCGAAGAAAAAAAGGTTTGAGTTTCGCTGGACTAGAGCATATGACGAATAATCGTCTCTAGTACTGAGTCTTGAGTTCTTGCGTGTATAATTTGAAAATCTAATATTGTTTTTTCACTGGTCGAACTGAAGATGTATCTCTCAAAACAAGAATTTAAAATGCCCCATTCTTTAAATAAAATATAGTCACGTCCAATAAATTTGTCTTTTATCTTTAATAAATTGTACTTAAAATTAAATATATAATATATATTTAAATGCGAATTCGAAAAAAAATAAACATTAATAAAAGTTCTTTTTAAGAAATTCGTAAATTATTTCCATATCCTTCAATAAATTCTAATTCCCTTCAAAATGTTGTCCTTAAATCTGGATGATTTCATTTGTTATGTTATGTTTGCTGTAATTTTTGTCTACATCCTTTAAAATATCAAAAAACTTCACTCGATGCCATCTTGATTGATAACATGTATCATTTAAATTTTCAATGTGAAAATTATCAAATTATATAATTTTCAAATTCATTTTTATTTTCAATTTCTTAAAATACGGTTCAACCATGTTTTACAAATTTATATTTATACTAGCTGTTCATACCCGGCGTTGCACGGGTTAAGGATTAAGTTGAAAATAAATTTGGGGGGAAACAAAGGTTTGATTCGAACGTTAGAGATTTGCATCGAAAATATGTCAGGGGGAGGGGAAAGGTTATGAGAATAGGGAGGAAATATCGCCCATGTTACTCGCCGAGTCCTAAAGAATAAGTTTCCAAATTTTGAGTCCGATCGGTCAAACGGTACAGATTTCCATCGATCATATGTCAGGGGGAGGGGAAGGGGTATGAGAATAGGGGGGAAATGTTGCCTATGTTACCCGCCGGGTCCCAAAGCATAAGTATGCATAATTTGAATCGAATCGGACAAACGGTGTGGATTTGTATAGAGAACAGACAGACAGACAGACATTGAGTTTTATAGGTATAGATTATTTTCAGAAAGATCTTCCTCTTCCTCTAGAATTGGAAAAAATTGGATTCTGACTAATTTGTTTTCCTGGGCATACCTACTTCGATCTTACCATCTTATGTACTCAAAAATCAGATTTTCACGGAGGTAGATCTGATTTTATGTGCTTATATCACTGGGAGTAGATGACGCAGGTGGAAGTTAATGATGTTAATAGATTTATAGATGTAATATTAAATAACACAATTTTTTGTTTTTTCTTACTATTTTTATTTGAGAATGACACTTCTGCATGTTTTGGAGATGTATGTTTTCTTCCTCACACTAAAGTGTACGGAAGTGAGTGTCTTAAAGAAACAAAATAATATCGTTAATAATCAAAAGCGACCCTCCGCTTCACCCCTTCTCACAATATTTCCTTTCTCCCTCCACCTAGATGCTGGAGGCGGCGTGCAGTCAGAAGGGCGCCAACAGGAGCGACATCGCAACCGTGATAAGTCATAATGACGGCTAAATCCAAGATAATGGTCCCATTGCATATACAACGAAAATGAGTATTTCACTATATTAATGAATGTGCTAGTAACAAAATGAAAGATAATTTACGTTTGAAAAGTAAGTATTAAATAAGATATTACATTTTAAAGTTTCGAAAAATGCACTGCATATTTTGACATTTCATAGGCAATATATGAGGTTAGGTTAGGTTATTAGGTTTGGTTAGGTTAGGTTATTAGGTTTGGTTTGTTTAATTTAGATTACGATTATTTTAGTTAGATTAAATTAACAGGACATTAAATTATATAGTGAAATACTTATTTTCATTGTATGAACAACGGGACCATATTCTTGGATTATTCCAACTAACGTTATAAGAACGTGTAGGAAGGTCCACAAAGTTCTGACCGTTTCTGAGGGAGGTTTCCCATGGTTCCATCTCCACAATGGTAAATGCGAAGGAGCTCCAAGTTCCACTGACAGTCCTCCCAATCCAACAAACCTGGTAGTGGCTAAAGTAGAATACCTAAACTCCCATTGTATTATAGGCCTTGTACATAGCAAGCAAGGCCAAAAATTATTGCAACTCCCATCTAAAAAAAAAACATATTTTTTAGGCCAGTTTTATATATTCAGAATATTTTGAGTAGGTATGATCAAATTTTTCAAGGTGATGGATTTTATCCACAGGGGGAACATCAGTAATATAACTTCTTCTTCAAACACAGTAAAATTTATTTTGTGGTGACATTATAATGATAATTTATAGATTTAAACTTTGTTTACACCACTTTTTTGTTGAAAAAAATTCGACATGTTTCAGATCCCATGGCCCCTTCGTCAGGATAACAAATTTATACTAACAAAATTAAATTTAAAAATCGAAGTATAGATAATCAAAATATTAAAAAGTTTTATATGGAAAATGAACAGTAATAAAGTAGGTACCTACATAACATAAAAATAAATTTAAAAGGTAACTATTTGTAAAAAATTGATTTTAATATATTTCGTAAAGATACATAAACAGATTTAGTTAAACACAATTACTTTTTTGTCTACCGGTTTCGAGACATAACCCTTCTCTTCGTCAGGAAAACCACTGCACTAGCATGTAAATATCATTACCATAACCATAGTATTATTTTCACACCTACACTTCCACATGCGTATTATTCTAACTACGTATCTAGTAGTTCCCTATTATTCTAATTAAAGACCTATTGGCCTTTAGTTAGAATAATACGCATGTGAAGAGTATTTAGTGAAGGTGTTGGTGTGTAAATAATACTATGGTTGTGGTGTGTAGTGATATTCACATGCTAGTGTAGTGTTTGTCTTGACGAAAAGACTGGTTACGTCTCGAATCCGGTAGACAAAAAAGGAATTTTAAGTGGTTATATAGGTACCTACTAACATAAATAATATTTTGTTAAAATGTCCGACAGTAAATTTAATGCTTTAATCATTAAAAAATTAATAATATGTAATCATATTCAATTATTGAATTATTATTTTTATTAGATTTTTGATTATTATCCATAGTTTAGGTAAAAGAATTCTTACATTGCAGAGATATTTTTCGAAAAATATTAACTTTCAAGGTATTTACACTTGCGGATTTTGAGTTTGATCAGTTGCGATCTCTGCCCGCGTTTACGAAATAATGAGACAATTTTATATGCACATGAATTAATAATTTCGCGCAATTCTGTCATGATCGAATTACGAAAGTAACATCTAAATAACTCCGTGACACGCCATACTGAAAAACTCCGCCGGGAAAGATGCTTATCGCGGGGGGATAAGCAAATTCTAGCTTAATTTTACATTTAATACTCCAATATTCCAGGCAATTATCGCTAATTAATATGCTAATTCAACACAGCGTTTGGGCTGGAAAATCGAGGCTTAATGAGTCTATGTACGTGTCGATCCAACAAGGGATATTCTTGTGAAACAGAAAGAAGACAATCGGAAAAATGCAACAATGTGTTCCGATGCTAATATTAATGCAGCGCTGGTTATAACCATCACGCAGGTTTTGATTCCAATATCCAACAACTGTACTGTCTGAAAAATATAAGATCTACACAAAGATATAATTATATCAATCATATTATTGGATGAATTTGGCGTTTACATTGTAGAGATTATTTTTCATGATGAAAGATATTCTCAGAATATTTTGAGTTTGCTCAAATCTTTCAGAACAGTGCTGGATTTATGTCACAGAGACATTATTAATCAATTAGTGTATATTATAGATATCTCACAGAGACGAAACTGTATTTATTATGGGGAAGTAGGTATAGAGGTCATTTGGGTGCACATAGGACTTATGATTTACCATAAAGATAGTCCTATGTGCACCCAAATGACTTCTATACCTACTTCCCCATAATAAATACAGTTTCGTCTCTGTGAGATATCTATAATATACATTAAAGATATTCTCCTATTCTCTCAATATTCCCGTTACAACCACCCTCTCACCAGTAACTTCGGCTCATTTTTTCAGTACCTAACCATTATTTATATTTGAACAGAATCAATGTAAAAAAAATATAAAAAGTTGTCAGTTTTTTTTTTGTATTTTTTTCTCTTTCTCTCAAAACTCAAGTAGTAAAAAAAATATAAAATTTTATTTAACTCAGGTAGAGATAACAAGGTTAATATCACAATTACAATAATCTCCGTAACGTCTGTAATTTCGTTCGAATTCACGACAAAAAAAAAACGAAATAAAGCGGTTGGAGATGGAGCTTGAACCCCGGGCCAGAAAACCCGAACTGATGTTGCTACAGCTGATCTTGCGTGACCCGTCAAAAATACAGTACATATAGGACTATGCAAAGACACGAACCAGTTGTACCTATAATAAGATTATAGGGCACACAATACATTTTCTAATATATTTTTTCTTTAGTACACTGGCTTTATAAACATTTTTTCTGAGACCAGTGATATATCCGATATGGTGTAGTGGCTAGGATACCTGGCTTTCTCCCGAGAGGCTCGGTACCGGAATATAATTTTCTCTTTTTATTTTCGATATTATTTTGATGTCTATTTTATTTATAATATTAATTATTTAATTATGTTTTCGATAGAGAGATATTGTCATCAAAGGACAGTATCGCGTTTAGTTTTACACACAATTGCCAAGTACCATTAACTGCCGGCAGGGGAAATATATAAAAACAAATTTCAAATATTTTGATAAAAGTCGTTATTGCTATTTCATGGGTGTCAGCTATAAACAAGTATAAACTTATTCTTTAGGAACCTGCATGTAAAAAGTCATTGTTGAGACCAGTTATTTAATATCTATAATAACCATCATATCAATACTTATTATGCATAAATTTTTTTCATCACATAAATATAAAAGTTTCTTTTAAATTAACATTTATATTTATAACGATTGCCTCTTAGCTAGTAGTAAAAACTTTGGGGGAGTCTTATTCATTCAATTTTGAATAGAAAATATTTTTTACGCTTTGGGTAAAATGTCAGCCGTTACGGAGATGATCAATTTTCGCATTTTTTTTCAATATATCTGACTTATTGGAGTGTTGGACTTATTGGATTTATTGGACTTATTAGACTTATTGAACTTATTGGATTTGTTGGATTTATTGGACCTATTGAAGTGTTGAACCATCACTATGCTAACTTATGTACATAGAATTTTTAGAATTCATTCACTTTGATAGATTAAATAAGGTAATTAAATTAAATTAAATTAAATTAAATAATTAAAACCTTGGAAAAATTCGAAAAATATATGTTTTATTGTTTTTGTAGTTTTATTTGACTTGTATTAAAGCGGATGAATTTTCAATTTTACATATAAGTTACAGTAGTGATAGTCCGCCGTTTTACAGAAAATATGTCAGATATATTGCAAAAAAAATGATGACGCTTTTCTCCGTAACTGTGAGAGTGAAGAGGACTCTCCGAAGTTTTTGCTACTAGTTACGAGACACCCTGTATACTAAAATGTTTGAACATAGATTTACAAAGTATTTTACCAGACGCTTGATTGAAGATTCATTATAACAAATTAATTTTGAAAAATTAAATGAATTTGTGTGAAAAGAAATAAATGAATAATATAAATTTACTAAGGTGAATAACTTATATGGAGGTCAAAATTAAATACAGTTGTACTTAAAAATCTCACAAACAAAATAAAAATAAATAGAATTTGAAAATTGTCAACTGCATTTCTGCAAATAGCCAACTTTAGAATACGAAATAATGCGAGTAACATTATATTAGTAACTTTGTATTAATGACATGAGTTCAATGTTAAACCAACCGGTTTCGGAAGGAACATAACTAACTAACTAACTTACCATCACGCCGTTTTCCCGTGGGGGTAGGCAGAGAGGATAGAGCGCCATCCTCTTCTGTCCTGACATACAACTTTCGCTTCGTCTACATTACATCTTCGCATGCAAACTCGACGGTTGTTCAGGCTTCTAACATCATCAGAGTAATAAAAACTAAAATAAAATAATTACTTTTTTTTTCAAAAATTCCATTTTCAAGTGGCACCTTGTGAAAGTGTAACATGGAGTACTTCGGTGATAAGTGCTGAACTGTTGGATAATTTGGAAAGAAAAATCTTGCAGCGTATCTATGGACCCGCGAAGGATGGTGGGGTTGGAGAATCCGGTACAGCAAAGAACATTCAGTCTGCACAAGAATAAACTTTCAGTAATAGTGCTCTGAATAGACAGGCAGGACACTTGCAACCAGGGGCGTGCACTCCATGCAACCAAAAAAAATCTAATTTTTTACAAAATAAATGTAAATTACTTTTGATTTAAATAAATTTTTTATCATTATTTATTATACTCATATCATAGTACATAATTTCATGAATACAATAATACATTCATACAATAAAAACGTTTTACTCGCCATAAAAGAGCCGATGCTTATGGGAGGAGTAATCACATCAGTTCATTTCATGGAAATTAAAATTATAATAATGGAAAAGTCAAGGTTTTTTTTTATTGAATTTTAGTTCATTTTTAAATGACGTAAGGCCTTGAATTTTTTTAAATTTTTCAGGTAATGAATTGAAAGTTTTAATTCCTACAAAGTAATAATGCTGCGCTTGTTTTGTATTTGGGCGTTTTTAAATTTTAAAATGATCTTGTAGACCTGATAGATACAGAATCCGTTTGTAGTAATGATATTTTTTTTAAATTTCTGTAACATAATTCTCTATATAACAACTTTTACTTACTTTTATTTTTACTAACACACATTTATACAGCGAAAACATATTTAACCTTCGGGTACCGGAACATCGAAAATAGGATCGGAGTGGGGTAAAAAAGTAACCCCAGTCAAATTTGCGTTTTAATGAAGTAGAATGGTTCGAAAATGTTCTATAATATTTTTACTATACCGAAACTTTCCATGTAGACTCGTGCCGACGATCAAGACGATCTATCAAATTTTCGTTAAAAAAAAATAATAATTATAGTATAATTTCGGTTTTTTAGAAATTTTATTAGTTTTTTCAAATTGGAATCATTAAAAAAGTTTGATTACTAGTAGCGGTGGCCCGATAACGTCGCGGAATATTTTCTAAATTTGAATTACTCCATCGGTATACATAAAAGGTCTATATCGGTATAATAATTCACTACGAATGTCGAAAATCTAAATTGACTGACAAATGTGGTTAGAATTTAATCTTCAAAGCATGAAGTGTCTTATGAAAGCTCAAAACATCTGACATTTTAGAAATATATTAAATTACTGTAAGTTTGTATAATAAAAACTTGGTTTTTATGGGTTACTTTTTTAATTATTAGGTCCTTACATATGAAATTGGCGTTTAGTATGGGAGGAACATAAAGCCGATTTTTTTTTATTAAAATACATTTATTTAATCAAAGTATGTACCATTGCTATCTATGCACTTTTGCCATCTCATAGGTAGTTCATCGATCCCTGTACTAAAAAAACCATTCGGACGGGAATCAATAAAATCTTTGAAGGCGGTTTGGACTGCCCCATCGGAGTTGAATTTTTTCCTTTGCAAGAAGTTATCCAAATTTTTAAAAAAATGGTAATCTGTTGGGGCAAGGTCCGGAGAGTACGGTGGATGTCTTAGACATTCCAATTGAAGCTCCTCTAATTTGGTAGCCATCTATTGTGCAGTGTGTGGTCTAGCGTTATCATGAAGCAGCAGTGGCCTAGAGCGATTAACCAGCCTCGGTGTTTAGCAGCTAGATTTTCCATCATGGTTTGCAGTTGCTGATAATAGACATCTGCCGTAATCGTCTGGCCAGATTTAAGAAAGCTGTAGTGAACGACACCAGCACTAGTCCACCAAACGCTCACAAGTAACTTTTTTGGAGTCATTTTTCGCTTGGGGCATGGTTTGGCTGGTTCGGCAGGGTTCAGCCATTGCGATGAGCGCTTCCGATTATCGTACAAGATCCACTTTTCATCACAGGTAATGATTCGATTTAAAATCCCTTCATTATTGTGCCGGTTGAGTAATGCAAAGCAGCAGTCAAAGCGCGTTTGTTGATTTGCTTCACTCAATTCGTGAGGTACCCACCTTTCAAGCTTTTTCACCTTACCAATTTGCTTCAAGTGGATTAAAACAGTTTTTTCACTAACACCGCAGCCTGCAGCTTACTCGGATGTGGTTTGCGTTGGATCCGCTTCCACAATAGCCTTCAATTCTTCATTATCAACTTTGGTCTCCGGCCGTCCACGGGGCTTGTTCTGCAGATCGAAATTTCCAGAACGAAAACGTTGGAACCAAAAACGCACTGTGTTTTCTTTTGCGGCACCGTCGCCATACACATCATTAATCCTTCGAGCCGTTTCTGCAGCACTGGTGCCACGGTGGAACTCGTACTCGTAAATAACGCGATATTTCAAGTTTTTCATTTTGTAAACTGAGTGACGCAAAGAAAAAAACAATTGAGGAAAAAACAAATGAATTATAATTTTCAAAACACAAATACATGAGTAAATAGCTGTATAAATTTGGATTTGGAATTCCTAACCAAAGAGAAGATATTTGAGATCAAATGTGCCAGTACGACAAAACGCCAATTTCATATGTAAGGACCTAATATTTTGGGAATAGATGTGTTGGTTGTGAATGAGAGAGTGATCTCAAAGCTTTATTTATTATCCACAAGGTCCCTAATATACAATGTGAATAATGGTTGACTCCATATTGATGCTGATGACGGAATCGATGATAGAAGCTTCCTTGGAGATTCAGAGGTTAGGACAGTGTAGTTCTGCAATTCCTTTGTTGTCTGGGAAATTCGCCTTATCAGCAAATTGGTTCCTGACGAATATTTCCCTCAGCTAGTCAGTTCCTTGACGGAAGTGTTTATTATTGGGTCGACTCGTGCGACCCTGTAACTGTTTATGTGTTTATGGTGACTGCTACAAATGTTTATATTTTGTAATTAACCCGGGGTGTCGGCCTGCTGTGGAGACTTTTACTGTCCTTTGGGTTCCAGCTCCTATATATACCCCCTCTGTGTCACTTATACCCAAATATGTATAGCGCCGCATCCGTCTAGCGTCAGCGTGAATTATCGAATACGAAAAAACACGAATTTCAATATGGACGAGACTGAACTTTTTTGTAGACGAATGAGATTATTTGGCACGTACCGCCCCTGCTCTAGAGGAAGAATGCTTCCCCGTCACTGCTCAGCCTTTCTGAGAATTTAACGCCATGCGAGAAAAGTGCCGCCGTCACTGCCCAACATGTTTTATTCCCGCATTATCCGAGCAGTCCGCCGACTGCGCAGTTTTCTCATGGTGCCGCGCGGTGTCTCGTGGTGCCGCGCGGTGTCTCATGGTGCCGCGCGGTGTCTCATGGTGCCGCGCGGTGTCTCGTGGTGCCGCGCGGTGTCTCATGGTGCCGCGCGGTGTCTCATGGTGCCGCGCGGTGTCTCATGGTGTCTCCGAGCAATCTCCTCCTCGCGTTATTTAGTGGCCGGCGGAGGAGTGTGCCGGCGCATTAGGCTTTAATGAGGCTCAAATTATTATGGGGATGCCATGAGACCGGGAAAACTCCACGTAAGCGAAATAATTAAAGCCCCAGAGCGGCCCAGACGGTGAAACGTAGCCGAGTTTATTATGCAAGGCCATTATGGTCCTGTGAACATGCTCACGTGTTAATTGCATCTAATGCACAAAACGCTATGCAGATGTTACCTGCAGAATTAGACATTGATGGTGGATCTAACGTCCAACTGATTAAATGCAATACTTCTTCTTTCAGAGGCGCAACATGAGGGGTTTCGGGGATTAAAACCCGCCACGAAAAAGTCGATAAACTTTTATATTATTAATTTTTTGTGTTTAGGTAGTGTGTTTTATTGACGATGCTCGAGATTCTATTTAAGATAAGAGTGTCTTTGTTGTGTGCTGACCCTAAATAATCAAGGTCCAATCGGGGGAAGTATGAGACGTAAGGGGGTTGAAGAGAGGGTTGGCATATGTTCGTCAGGGTCCTTAAAAGCAATACGACATTCAATTTCATTTTGAGTATATTTCATTTACGTAAGGTCAATAGTAATTATTTCTTTTTTACTTGGTCAAACTACTACTACTACTGTAATTACCACTACACGGTTGAAGGAGCATATTGGAGCAATTAAAAACAACAACTCCAATATATCGGCAATCTGCGAACATACTGCTAACGAACTGCTAACATTTTGAAATCATGGTTTGACAAAAACTTTTTGTCTTTAAATGCAGAAAAAACTGTATATATCCCGTTTTCTATTACCAAAAAGGATTCACCTGATTATATTCATATAAAGATCCACTCCAATCAATGTGATGATAACAAAAATTGTAATAATGAAAATTGTCTGTTTTTGTCTGGTAAGAGCAGTATCAAATACTTGGGTGTCATAATTGACAGCAATCTAAAATGGAAAGAGCAAATATATTCCACAGTCACTAGGATGAGAAAACTCATATACCTATTCATAAGGCTACGAAATATCTTATCAATAAAAATGCTTAAGGTGGTATACTTTGCGTTTGCCCAGTCCATACTACAGTATGGTATAGTTGGCTGGGGTGGAACCTTTAAGTCAATATACTACCAGTGGATAGTTCAGAGAGTAATTATCAAATTGATTTTGAGAAAACCCTCAATATTCCCAACAGGGGAACTTTTCAACATTTTTAAGATCCCAAATATTAATCAAATCTATAAAAAATTTGCGATACTTCAAATCCACAAAATGTATATCAATAATAGAACATTTGGATGTTTTAGTAATAGCGAGATCAGCTGGAAATATTTTGATATCTAAATTTAATACTAGCACAGCATTTTATTTATTAATTTACATTAATTTACATTTACACCATTTCTCCTATCAAGGAGTATCATTCTTTAATGCTCTTCCCAGAGAAATGAAGACGGAAAAAAATTATAGAAAATTCAAGACTTAATTGAAAAATCTTCTACAAAAAACCATCACAATAACGCGATGAAAAAAATCTTATCAAAAACAATCTATATATACTTTTAAATGTTATTACAATACATACCTTCTTAATTATTAATTTTTATAACTTACTTTAATGTTTCCTTATGTATATCTTATTAACTTAATCTAATGTCTTACATTTTTGTATTCTTGTATTGTTTATATGTTACTTACTTAATTTAATGTCTTAATTTTTATAACTTAATCTAATGTTTCTTTGTCTATATCTTACTTATTTAATCTAATGTCTTACACTAACGATTTCATTAATAATTGATATATACATATATGACAATGCCCCACTTTCAAACACGATAATAAATTCTCATTTAAAAGTGGGTAAGCGTGTGATATAAATGTGTATTAATTATATTATATTGAATACACTCTTAAGTTTGTACATTTACCAAATAAATTTAATAAAAAAATAAAAATTTAAAAAATGCATCCAAAGGGAATCTCTATCACTTCATCAGATTTGACAAGACAAAAATCTTATCAACAGAACCTTACATTATACCCAGATTAGTGAGGGAGTCCATTGAAATATACAAACATTCCAATTTCAATAGAGAAGACAGTTACAAACTATCAAGTATATGGCGCCCTGTTGTTACAACATTGATTCAACCCTTGAGAGACGTCGCAGTAAAGTCCGCCGACGTAACTAGTAACTCGCACACTGGCGACCTCTATTGTAGAAGAAGTGAACACTCCACAACAAAGTGCATATAATTTGCGGCCTTGAAAGCAGTAATCAGTCCGCCCTCTACCTCCGCGAGTAAAGGTCGTCCTCCTGATGACGTTGAATAAGCATTCAACGAAACGTCGAGAATCGTTTCTCGGAAAAAAAATACGGTTCGTATTAAATATCCGCAACTATTTACAGTTAAATATGTCTAACGACCGTAATAACAACCTTAACTCTTTAATATATAAGGTGCTTAAATAATTCAATTTTTTCCGAATTTTCCAATCACATTATTGAGAATGACCATAGTTTTGATAAAAATACATGAGTCATTATTCTTCACATTGATTTTAAACGTAGACGTTTAAATAATTAAAAAGCCCTAGAAATTAAGAAATCCATAAATAATAATGAAGCTATTACGAATAACCAAAAAAATCTAACTCCTATCTTAAATATGGTCCCTTTCACCCTGTCACCTGTTTCTTTCCCACCCCCCACTGGACCCTTGACATCGAGGTATGATTGTCCATAATTTTTAAAGTTTATTTAGTATTAAGTATACCCTGACGAAGGAACGTTGTTTCCGAAACCGGTTGGTTTTTACCAAAAATTAAGTGGTGATAAACTAAGTTAATTCGTAAAGTTAATTCGTTTAATTATAGAGACAAGTTTGTGTTGTACAACTTGAGTTGGAACATAGCTGGACAGAGTGCGTATGCACAAGAATTTTTTTCACTAACAGTTCGAGAACCGAGGTTACACTGTATCTAAGACACACGAAGCGTATTGATCGCTGACCGCTTTCGCTTCCGAGCCGCTCGAGAGGAATCTCGAGACCTGATCGGGGCTCTGCTCAGTCATTTCTTGTTCCCGGTATCGAGCCCGCCGTCGTATCGGCAGCTCCCATCACGCAGCCAGGCGACCTCACGCCCTACGCATCACGAACCTTCCCGAGCGAACCCTAATGATAAACAAAATACGCCCAACACCATAGCGACCGCCAGGGGCTGAAACGACCCGGCTATCATCGGAAAACGGAGTCTCTTGAAAGACCTTGTTATATGTGACGTTTTGAAATTGAAATTTTTTGGACCTACAGACCAGAGGCGGTCGGTGAGTTTTAATACGAGGGATGCTGGATAATGGGTTAATACCTACCATCAAATACAGGGTTATTTATAAAGCATTAATAACCTCGCAGGACTATATTCCTGCCTTGATTATGAGTCGAAAATGTTCAAGCTATTATGACCTAATATCAATAGTTAAGGAGATACGCGACATCAAAGTTTGCATTTTTTTTTTCAATATTTCTGACTTATTTTTTGTACAACGTTGGACTATCATTACAGTAACTTATATCGAATATGAAAAATTCATTCCCTTTAATACAAGTCAAATAAAAAAATTAAAACCTTCGAATTCCAATTGGAAAACATTCCAATTGGAATTTTTTCAGGGTTTTTATCATTTTATTTAACTTGTATTGAAACAAATGAATTTTTTGTAATCGATATGAGTTACTGTAATGAGAGTCCAACGTTTTACAAAAAATAAGTCAGAAATATTGAAAAAAAATGCAAACTTTGATGTCGCATATCTCCATAACTATTGATATTAGGTCATAATAGCTTGAACATTTTCGACTCATAATCAAGGCGGGAATATAGTCCTGCGAGGTTATCAATGTTTTACAAATAACCCTGTATACAAATCTATAGACTAGCTCATGAACGAAGATACAACTAGTAACAAAATAGTCTGTCAAATTAGCTCTTTAAATCCTTTACACTACGCAACAAATGCATGTAGTAGTCACATAGTCTTAGAAACGATTTATTTCTTGATTTTTAGTTCAAAATTGGAATGGTTTTCTAGTATCTATAATGTGATTTTTTTTTCGCAAATGATCGAGACACAAAATTTTTACGCATTAATGATTCAATTTTATACACTTATACAATTTACTAGAACACGTTGGTGAAGTATCCATGTTATTTGCTGTATGAATCTTTTATTTAAATGATGAATTAAATAGATAATCGAACGATGTTTAATGTTTCAATCATTCGGCTAAATTAATTATTCAAGCTAAACAAACTGTCAAAAATGCGTTACATAAACAAAATTCTCAAATCAATCCGCCGTTTTCTAATATGTATGTGTCTAGCAAAACATAAATAATTAGACTTCTTTGGTTTTGGTAATCTTTTTACAGAATACTTTGAGTTTCATTAATACATAATTATGTCTTTATTTTAGTTTTTAAGTATAACTTCTACCGCGCGTACATGAGTACACGCACGAATTTTTTTTAGTTTTGAATGTCAATACATTCTTTAAGCATTCATTCATTCCTACATTTTACAATTAGTTAACTATCATAATAAGCATCAATCTGAAGTGTTGCATGTTAAAAATCCGATTGAGTTTCAAAACACACCTTTTTTTTTTTATTTAATATTAAAACTACATTTAAATCATAATACATTTATCTATTACAATCTACTTAGATACATTTTATTTATTTTTATCCAAATTCCATTATCCATTATCCAAATTCACTAGAATAAAATATGAATATCTTCATTGCTTAATAAAAATTTCAAAAACATTGAATAACAATTTGCACTCAGAAATTACTGGGAATTTGATTTCCCTACACTATTAAAATGCAATGATATACTTATTTCCTAGAACTTCAAGATCTACCTAAATCCAAACACTTAAATTTCAAAAGCAACATTAATCCATTCCTTTTGTTTCAAAATGTACTTAAGTCCATTTCAAATTTTGAAATAACTCACGAAATATACAAATTTAGTTTAATCTTTTATTTTTAATTCCTTATACCATTACTTCTCATTTCATCTTATTCAAGTTATAAACAAGATGTAAAGAGTTTTTAATTTGCCAAAAAAATACTTTTTGGTGTTAGGTAGGTTTTGACATTCAACTACACATATTTGAGAATTGAATATATTCGACTGTATTCCGAAAACTACATGATTATTATTTTGGTGTAATTTCTAAAAAAATTACAAAAGACGTATTTTTTTAAATTATGTTTACTATAGGATTGAATTATGCAAGAATAAATAATTTATCCGAGGAAAAAATGTATCGTAGATATACGCGAGAAAGCATCCCTCCGCTGAGATTCAATACCCCTTCTAAAGAAGGAGTTTAGATCATCTTTGTACAATTTTAAACTCTGTGACAAAAACAGAAAACATAATCTATAAAGCAGTGGTAGTACGAAACATGCGATAGACGTAAAGCGTTTTTTTTTCAATTACAGCGCTTCAAAAGTTATATCTCACTTCCTATTCTACGAAAGGCAAAAATAATTTGCATGATAATTATTGTAGATTTGAATAATTTCTACCAAAAATGTTCAATACAATTCTCTCGTACGTATAACTGTTATCACATTCTACAGCTTTAAAAGTTTCAATTGGATAAACATGTAAATACCGTAAAAACGTCACACTATAGGTACACTTTTATCATAATCGTCTGTTACCATATACATAACTAAGAAAACTAAATATATTCAAGAACACATTCATATTTGTGGAGTTGTAATTTTTCAGAACAAAGTTCTGTGAAATTTTAAAACCAAATTAATCAATTAGAAAGACATACAGAAAAATCTAATTCACGAAAAAAGATAAGGCTACTACTGGGATTCGAACCCAGGTCACCTCCTTTCCGGGGCGGTGCTCTGACCACTAAACTATAGCAGCCCTCAATGTTTCCGTGAATATATCGACCTTGTTTGTAGTTCTCATTTTTATTAATTGAAAAAAATATATATTAATCAAATTAACAAAAAATGAGAACTACATATAAGGTCGCTATATTCACGGAAACATAGAGGGCTGCTATAGTTTAGTGGTCAGAGCACCGGCCCCGGAAAGGAGGTGACCTGTGTTCGAATCTAAGTAGTAGCCTAATATTTTATAGTGAATCAGATTTTTCTGTATGTCTTTCTACTTGATTAATTAATTTGGTTTTAAGAAAACTAAAATAAATAGGTTTTTCTGGGCTATTCTGCCGTGTGTACTAGACCTCTATTACCAGCGTTTCCTATCCCACTATGGGATCCATCATCAGGGCTGTCGTCGTTGATCAGTTTTGAAAGTCCGGCTGTTTCAGGGTTACGTACCTTATGGTGATACGGATTCCCTTGAACCTGCCTTTAATTATACAGAGCTTTAAGCTCCTGGACGAGGCTGTAAGCTATGCAATCAGCGACATACGCAACACTCGGAACTTTGAATCTGATCATAGCTGCACATTGGCCACCGTGAATATTACTAAATATACATATTCTACAAAAAAAACGAGCGAGCCTTACAGTAGTCGCATACGAAGACTCCTCGGGAAAAACAATGAATGTCAAGAAATGTTTATGTTTTAGAGAAAAACACTTTTTTATAGTTTCAAAGTCCATATTTCTTTCACTAATGTTCTTTTTATATAAATATTGAATCAACTTATTACTATATAAACATATTCTATGTATGTATGTAGGTATATTAAATGTATGTATGTACTGTCAAATCGACAACGATGTTTTTTTAGGTTCGGTGGGCGGTTATTCCTGTTTCTTGCGTTGGATAAATAGATATAAATTTGACTAATACAGCGGAACACGACGGTTTTACCCGATTCTGATTTTTTCTATAAAATAATACCCCAAAAAGTCAACAGATGGCATTAAAAGGTCATTTTCAAAAAAAAAGTGACATTCATTGTTTTTCCCGAGGAGTCTTCATATGAAGTGTAGCATTTGACATCTCACAATTAAAAATATACATTGAGCACCAACATCAACCTACATATTTATTAATTTGTAAATACAAGCAAAGAAAATATATGCGCATTTATTTATTATTAAATTTTGCCGCACTAGGTAGGTACCGTATATTGTTTTTTGTTTACGCATTTTGTTTAGAAATGTGTTTGGTCAATTATATGTTATTATTTATTTTCATAGATGGCAGTAGTGTTCCGCTATACATATTGTATGAAAACTTTGAATAAATATTAAAAATAAGCACACAAATTACATAAAATTTGAGAATGTAAATCATTAAGGGTAGTTATTGTTTACATTAATGTAAAAAATAAGTATTTATTGGATAGTTTCGAAGATATAAGCCAAAATATATCAAAGTTACAACATCCACACGCTTGACACCAGCCACGTAACATATATACAAAATCAGAAGGGTTGGCTATTGGAAGTGTGCGTCTTCGCTGTGATGGCGTTTGCTGGACTGATTTGTTTATGACAATGATTTTTTTCCATCGCGCGCGCTCATTGGTTAAATGAAATTGCGCGCTTCCCTGGCGTCTTATTTCCTGTTACGCATTTCCATCCTTTTTCACGAAATCACTACCATAGATTGCAGGAAAGCGAGAGGAAAAACGTTACACATCAAAAATACTATTGTATATTACAGAAATAAAATATTATTTTCTCTAAATTTAAATTTTCTCTAAATTTTCACGTTAAATGATCGACGTCTAAATCAGTAAATAAATTAGAGAGTACAAACCACAAAATATAAAATTCTACAGAGATGAACTTCATCCCTTTTTAGGTGAAGAAATTGGGTCACAGTGGATGAATATCCTGCCTTGCATATTTTTACGTATACTATACAGGGTATTCTAACAGGACCATCCTTCAATATTAGGTTTACCTATATGCTCAGGCCATGTCTTTCGCGAACCAAGCCATCTCAGCGATCCTTTCTTTATTATGTCTATTACGCTACAACCAGCATTACATTCATTTCTAATTTGTTCATGGAATAAAAATTTCCTACACATGCGCCTAATAAGCATTTCCACCCATTCTATTTTCATTCCTTTTTTTTAGTTATCTTCTTTTACCGCATTGACGGTAAAAAAATTATTGTAACGGAAGTTGCACACGCGGAGCGCGCGCATTGTAGCGGAAATGCATAACCACGAAATGCGCGCGCACCCATTAAACTGTAAAAATTTTATTCACGTAAATTAGTGTTCTAGTAATATAAATAATGTATTACCGACCATCTTGAATCGAGTACCAATCATAAAGATTCTCAATCCAAAATCTGACGAATGATTGGTTATTGGATTGAAAATTAGAACTGTTTATTGGATTACGATTTTAAGTGTGTATGTCACTGTCGAAGTTTTTGCAAAAACGACGTAATTGTTAGACTTCCGTTTTCAAAACAAAAAACACATTCATTCATTCGGCATTACATGCGACTGTCAAATTGTACAGGTTCGAAACTTTTGATTACGGAACCGATAATCGATAAAATATCAGAGTGGGTGGGCACTTGGACTTTTTTTGAAAATGCACACGTTTTTTGAGACGTCGATTCGAAGACATTTTTTTATCTTATTTTAGCTATCACAAACCACATTTTTAATGAATATGTAAATATCAATCGTCATAATCACGCCAAGGAAGTATAACTTCTACCGCGCGTATTCCTCCTCCATTTTTTTTGCATATTCCAGGCTTCACTCCCGCGTATTAGAGTTGGCACCAGAATTCCATTACGAACCGCTAGTCTTGCTTCATGTGACGGTTTCCTATTGGCGATAATGGCATTCGGAGTACCATTTAAATTATTTCCTGCATTCACCCTCTCACCCTTGCCGGCCGGGCCTAGTGAACATCCCTTCTAAATACACAAACTCATTTACTTGTTACAAGCATTCATTGTTTACCATTGCATCACTCTTAGTCACTATTTTATCGTTCTCTTCTTCTTTTTTATTTTCTAACATTCTTCAGAAGTTCAAGGCGTTGCAGATCAGCTTCGCTATTAGTTACTAGCACCGTGTCATCCATTATACCACGCACGACGTGTGAAAACGATGGCGCGCATTTCGTTCCATACTAAAATTTCACCCTAAACGCGCCTAAAGAAGTGTTACTTCAAAAACTCAGTTTGCACCACAAAAAAGTGTCATATCGTTAAATTAAAACAACAGTTATTCATCCCCAATAATAATAATTTCCAATGTTCGTCCGTAACTTCCTATCCAATCCTGATCTTGTTCCAGTTTCTTTGTCATTAAATAGAATGAATGTTTTTAAATAAAATAGGTACCTACTCTGAATAAGATTTTTTCAAATTCAGTTTAATGAAAATTAAAACTAATAAGTGCGTACGTTACTGTAAAGCAAATACCATTGGTATTAATCATTTATCAAAACATACAATTATCTGTGTAACAATGTCCGTCACTAACGCTACCAGATGTTTCAAACAATAATGAGGTATAATATAATCATTAATTTATTTATTTATTTACGCCCAAGGGGCTTATACAACATGAGTAAATATTTGAAAACAAAATAAAAACAGTCAACAAATTGTAATTGAAAAATTTGATAAATAATCACCTTAATGCAAGTAAGAAAACATACATGGTTACATATACATATACAAAATACAATGCATATACTTGAGTACATAAATACAAAAAATTAAGTAAGTATAATATCTATGATAGGTATATCATATATATATATATATAATATCAACAAAAAAAAAATTGCATTAAAATTGTAGTTGGGATTGTCTAATGGAATAATGAGGTATAAAAACAAAAAAGCATAAAAGCATAGTTATTGAGACGCTACGCTACTCAAGATAGCGCTGTTCTCACAGCCTTAACTGGCGGCCGTAATATATATTTTGCAATATATGGAATTCTTTATTGAAAATAAAATAAATATAACAATCGATAAAAATGTGTATTTGATTACACATTTTTATCGATTGTTGCGCGGTATGATCGATAATCCTGAAATTATGCAGAGCAGTGGTTTGTATGTTACTGACAATTACATTAGAGATCGTCAGCATAGATTGTTTCACATTCCAATATACAGGACTAACCTGCCGATGGTTATGCCTGTTGGAAGAGCCACAGCCATGCTGAACAAAATCGCTTTGGGTATTGATATATTCCATGTGTCTGAGGGGGTTTTTCGAAGCGGGATTCTCTTACACCTTTGACCAGATTTTATGTTATTTTTAATTTATTAAATATTTTTATTTTGATATATACTTCCTAATATGTATGCCTTAAACATTTTGTTTGTAATGTACATATTATCAAATAAATTGAATTGAATTGAATAAATATAAGTGACTCAAGTATACAAATTATTTTCACATTTATACAGTTATTTTTCAAATTCTAACTATTTTTTGTTTTAATTTTATAGCAAAAATATAGCAAAATTGCGTCATTTTTGGTGGATTATAGCTAGAGTTTTTATAATTAGCTTTGTAATTATAGAATAAGGGTGGAACTTTTCCAAATAAGAGTGATGTGGTGTATTTCTATTGACGTCTTAATCCAGATACTTTAAACAAATTTTGTATTTATCCCAAAACAGTGCCAATCTCGCCTGTGCTTGTTCATGTACCTGTGCCAGACCACCAGCAAATCCCGAAGATATAAATTGGCAAAAACGACGCAAAGAACATCACTAGCAGCCACTACAAACTAGGCATCACTTGACATCATCTCGAAAATTCTCGCCCTTACCAGCGCCTACCTACCCACTATTCACGTACCGCCGTAGTATTGTCACGCTTTCGTTGCAGGTACAGGACCGGACGAAGGTCTACAAACTGGAGAATTAAAAAGCTCAATAAAAAGGTGTATTTTTTGTACGCGACACAAGATCGCCGCGTAGGTGGGGAAAATATTTGGGATAATTGGAAAAAGTGGACTGTATTTGGGTCGAGAAATGAAGGACGTTTCGACTCACCTTTTTGTGTCTTGGCGTCCCTCGCAGCGATGTCACTTCACCAAACAACTGTTTCACTTGGTTGGCCACCAACATTCGTTACTCCCGAAGTTCGGCGATGACAAAATTATAAAATGTATAATTAAAAACGAGACGAAAAATTGGAGCTTTTAACACAAGACTTGTCGAAACGAGAGGGAGATTGGAACTAGTTGAGGGTAGGATATTTTTCGATAGGGACCAATCAGTGTTGCCACATAAGAAAAGAACAATATTCTTTTGAATCGATTTCTGTGCCAACGTGACGTCACGAATATCGAACATTTTTATTTAATGGATAATACATATGATGTTCCGCACAGATTGCGAACACAACGATTTTATTGAAACTGTATATAGGGTTGACTACACGGCCCGATGCCTGGCTACGATGACGCGGTATTTTTTTCGGAATTAATTGTATAAAATATTAACAATTAAAAATCTAAGACTCAAACCATAGAAATATGGGTGGCTAGCCCGTGAGTCACAAATTCACACAAAAGGAACACAAAGAAGATTAAAAAATAAAACACCAGTTTCAGACTATTGGGTGGCCGTGAAACTGAACAGAGCGACGGACATTACGGCGGTTAAAGCACGCGACAAAATGCAAAAAGCACACACAGCCTGTTAATTTTTGGGAGTCTTTTTATATCCGGAGGAACAGGAGAGGGGATGCTGATCTCAGTACCGCACAGAGATGCATCTCGCAGATGGTTGGTCTTTCCAGCGTGCGCAGCAGTTTTTTCTAAATAAAAGTACTATTTGGAACCGCACCCAAATAAAATTATCATGAATGAATTCCTCTGACGCGTCCGCATATGGGTATCTTTATCATAATTATGTCCGGAAGCATCAGGGATCAGGAATTAGAGTTTAAAAAACTAAGTCATCGAAAAAATCTAACTTTTCCCTTGTTACTCCTTATATATTCGGGTGTCATTCGATAGGGAATTGCATTCTGATTACAATGGTACCTTACATGCCAGGCAATGTACATCGTATTGTCCGCTAGCACAATTTCTAAAAGTATAAATGATAACTTGCAAATATTAAACAATCAAATTTTTATTTTATGTTATACCTCACCAAAAAGAATTAAAATTCTTGTGTGTGGTGAGGAATAATCACTTACAATCATATTAGTAGTGTAATCTAATTTAACAAACAATGAGAATTTTATCGTAGGTAAAATACTATTTATCTGAAAAATTTTGAATAAACAGTCAATAAGAGACTAAATTCAATCAATTCAATTCTACAATAAATGAGAATCCATTCTGTGACATGTTATGCACCTA
The DNA here is from genome assembly GCA_016648135.1 of Agrypnia vestita. Lineage (NCBI taxonomy): Eukaryota > Metazoa > Arthropoda > Insecta > Trichoptera > Phryganeidae > Agrypnia > Agrypnia vestita. The sequence goes on from JADDOH010004083.1 coordinate 163,890, forward strand.
ATTATAATAAAATGTTGTTTATATTTTTAATATTTAAAATATTAACTTTGTGGTCAGGTCATTTCAACAAAATGACCACTTTTTGAGATTTTTAGTCTACCAGTTTTGAGAGGTACCCGTCTCTTCGTCAGAACAACATTACACTAACATGTTAATACCGCTACACAACACACATAATACTATGACAGTGGTATTAATATGCTAGTATAGTGGTTGTCCTGACAAAGAGACGAGTATGTCTCGAAACCGGCAGACTAAAAATCTAAATATGTTACATTGGTTATATTCTAACATAAAAAATATTTTGTAATAAAATGTTTTTGTCATATAAGGACTATCTGTCATGATCATTAACGACCTCTTAGTAATCTATATATTAAAAATAATTCCTTTACTACGATCATATTTACGACTAGTCAAAGTTGAATAATTTTAATAACCTTGGGTTACGAATGCGAATAGTCAGATGCTACATATTTTCGATATTATCCTATGGAATGGAAGCGTGGAAGCTTACCGAAGAATTTATAAGGCGACTTGAGGCATTCGAAATGTGGATGTAAAGGAAAATAGTCAAAAAACTGGATAGACAGAATTACGAATGAAGATGTTACGGTTGGGATGAATAAAGAAAACAAATAATTAAAACAATAAAAATCCGAAAACTTTAATATCTCGGGCTTATGATGAAATATCCAGAGAAGTGAAAGATCTGTCATCTTATTTTATTTTAAAAAATATATTTATTAAAAAAACTAATTTAATTTTGTAAACATTGAATAAACTGTAGAGCTATTCCGGGCCGCAGTAAATAAAGCAATAAAATAAAATATAATAATCAATATGTTAGCCAATGCCCGTTGAATGGATAGGGTACAAGAAGAATAAGATAGTTAGATTATATAATATGCTATTCCCGACCGCAGTAAATAAAGCAATAAAATAAAATATAATAATCAATATGTTAGCCAATGCCCGTTGAATGGATAGGGTACAAGGAGAATAAGATAGTTAGATTAGTAAAACAACAATGGAAAGTCACGTAAGATAATCTTTTGGTACGTAGAACTAACGATGTACAAAAATAACCCAAAAAAGTTTTTTTGGAAAGGTACCTACGCGCAACCAAGCCATAGAATTTCTTCGACATGCTTCACTTTCAGGTATTAAATATCTGAGCCCGGCCCTGGATGGGCCTAATTTATTATACACTGCGCAGATGACAGATATTTCGCTCCACGGCGTCATGTAGCATTTTGCAAGACAAAACAGTAGAAGCTTTAACTATTAATAGGAACAGTAGTGGTTACCTACGCGAACACGTGATGTGTCCAATCAGATACAATGGATGTATATAGCTATCTTCGGTACCTCGGCTCCTACACACGTCTTCACACTCCTGAGAATAGCGATGGTGGTAGCAAAACCCTTGAGTTAGTTTGTGGTGGTTCAGGTTTCATTTCCACATAGAAGTAAACAACTGTTAAATAAGATTGATTAGAATTAAGTACGTACTGTCCTGTTTACAAGGGAGAAGAATTAGTTCATCTGTTTCACAAATAGACTTGGGCGTCCATTAGTTTATTTACTCGTGAAGATATTCGAGTTAACCATTTCGGTAATTAATTACTTTTGCTAGTCCTAAGATAACATCAGACAAGTAGTAGGGCATTACTGGAAGCGAAGCGCGAAAGACAGAAAGCCGTTGAAAGAAAAATCTATAAAAATTAAGTAATATAAATAAAGTCTAAGTAATATAAATAAAACCTTTCTTTAAAATCATTACCAAATTGGCTATGAATTTATGAAATGAATTTCAAAAAAGTATGAATTTATGACTATTTTTGAATTTTGAAAACTAATGTTTGTTATCATTTTTACTCCCTTTATATATTAACTCGTGGCGTCTGTCTGTTTGTTTCTTTGACGCAAAAACTTTGGATCGATTTTGACCCTTTTCCCGTTATCCAATCGAGCTGAAACTTTGCAAGCAGGCTCTTGGCGATGATCAAGAAGATCTATCAAATTTTCGTTAAAAAATAATAATAGTTATAGTATAATTTTGATTTTTTCAAATTTTTAATGTTTTTTTCATACAAGTTGTATGGAGATTCCGACGCATATGGTAGACACGAAACCCGAAAATTAGAAAGGGAGTATTGTAAAAACTTGGTTTTTATGGGTTACTTTTTATAATAATGAAAAGGGAATGAGACCAGCTACATACTCATTTTGAAAACGTAATGGCATCAGTTATTGGATTCTAGTTACGATTACGGATGGACATTCGAAATTAGTATTATTATTGGGGATAATACACCGTGCCCTTGGAACTACAAGGTATCATTGAACGTTTATTATCATATCATTGAACATTAAACTTGTGACCTAAACCTTAAATTTACAATCAACGATAATGAGCTTCAAAGTTTTGAATATTAATCTTTATTCTTCAATTATAAAAAAATAACTTTGTGTTCACATTATTATTAATAAAAAGAGATAAAGAAAAAACACTTCGTTTAAAACCACTATTTATTGAATAATCAACATGTGTCAGGGCCAATCGTTTCTTCGTCAGGATACAGTGTATACTAAAATTAAAATTGGATGATCAAAAACAAGGCATTAAAAGGCATAATCAAAAACAAAAATTAAATACAAGGGAGTTGAATATACAGGGACTGTCGTTGAAACAAATTTAAAAGATAACTATTTGCAAAAAATATGATTATTTATAAGATATTTTATTTTTTTGAAAACTGATGTTATTTATTCTAAAGTACCTACACCATTTTTAATTTTTTTTAATTAAAAAATCAACACACGATTTTAAGAGTTCAATATTTTTACTATCCAAACGAGGACAATCGTTTTGATTATTATACATATATTTTACAAGATTATGCCATTATCAACTGATAATGGCATAATCTGCCGTTGATAATGGCAAACATCAATTGATAATGGCATAATCTGCCAAAACGATCGTCCCGGTTTGGATAGTAAACATCTCTTTAAATCGTGTGTCGATTTTTTAATTTTTAAAAAATGTTATTTTTAATATTTAATTTACTATTAACGCTTTTTCTATTTTTTATGAAAGACATGAAAATTTATTAGGGACACGAGAGACAGACGTTTAAGCAGGTTACTAAAAATGGAGGAAAAATCATTTTAAATAAAAATAAAATTTTACACAGTGGACATAAAAGCCTAGTTACGATTGCTTATCGCCCTTTGAGAGATAAAAAATATTCAACGCTATGGCAGCGCGCAAACTTCCAACGCGGCGGCTTGAAGGTGTTCAAATTCATATAGCCTTAATATATACCTATAATATAGCCTTACAAAAAAAAAATATTTTTAAATTTTCTGCAAAGTATTTATCATTTTAATTGACTTATATCAAATTGAATGAATTTTTAATATTCCATATAAGTTGCTGCAGTGATAGTCCAATGTTTTACAGAAAATTAATCAGAAATATTGAGAAAAATGCTAACTTTGATGTCGCTTGCAAAGTGTAAAGAATATTTTCTATTCAAAATTTAAGGAAGACTCTCCCGAAGTTTTTGCTACTAGCTACGAGAAACCCTGTATCATTACACAATATATACCTTAATTCATACAAACAGAATATACCTACAATTTCCGTTTGGATGTCAAATTGTGTGTTATTTATTTGTTTTGCACCCATCTGAAACACCTAAGTTCGTCGGCTGGCGGATCAAATATTCGCACTAGGAATTTCATTTTTTCAATAACGAATTTTTCTTTCCAAAAAAAATTTTTTTCCCAAATATTTTTTTTTCGAAAAGTTTTTTCCCAAAAATTTTCAACTTCTTTTGTTTGGCACATCGCATCCCGCGTTTTATTGTTTGACATATCGCATCTCGAGTGCAAGACCTTTTCAAAATATGCATTCCGATGCATATGCATCATTTGTTCTCGTATATCAAATGATACTGTAAGCATTAAAAGTGAAACTTTTGCTTATCAACATGACAAAATATCATTGTTTTCATATTATTTCTTACAGCAAAATAGTCAATTTTAAAATGGATAGAATAGATACTTTAACCTAATTTTAAAAAAGAATGTTTGGAACAAGTAGATGAGTTTGTGTACTTGGGAAGTATGTTCGATAGAAGAGGGAATGTTGAGAAAGATATCGAGAGGAGAGTGACTGCGGGGAATAGGATGAACGGTGCTTTGAACGCCATAGTTTCTAACAGAAATATATATACCGAGGCAAAACTAGCGGTACATAATGGAATTCTGGTACCAATATCGATGTATGGAAGTGAAGCCTGGAGCTGGCAGAAGAGGAACGAAAGTAGATTGAATGCAGTGGAGATGAGATCCCTCAGACGTATGCGTGGCAAATGTATTTATGACAGAGTAAAGAATGAAGATATTATGAATGATAAAGCTGATCTTAGCATAATTAATAGAATTAAAAAAGGGTCGCTCAGATGGTTTGGGCATGCTGAGCAAATGAATGGTAAGAAAGATATATAATGTAAGTGTTGATGGCGCTAGAAAGAAAGGGCGACCGTGAAAGACGTGGCATGACCTGATTAACCAGATGCTGGAAGATGGTTCCGTTAGAAGCCTCAACAACCGGCAAGCTTGCATGCGAAGATGTATGAATGTGGAAGAGGTGAGAGTTTTATGTCAGGACAGAAGAGTGTGGCGCTCTATCCTCTCTGCCTAGCCCCACGGAGAAACGGCGTGACGGTAAGTAAGTAGTAAGTAAGGTATCAATTGCAGATGTATTACTTTTCTCTGTAAACCAATAATGGAAAGTCACACAAAGATGATCTTGGTACGTAATAGAACTAACGATAAATTAACAAAAGTATGACATTCTTATCTCAAAAACGTTTTTTTTTGGAAAGGTGATGAAAGTCTTGCACTCGGAATGTAATATACTATATTTTTGGTCCCCGTGTAAATGTTTGACCTTGTGTATCTGGGAATCTACCTATCTACATAATCTCTTGGTAGCCTAGTTTCAAACATTCCTTTTTTTTTAGTTAATCAATAATCCCCGTATATTATTAACTGATTGTAGAACATAAATCGTAATTATACCCACATTTTATGTTCTACAATCTATTATTAATATGCTAACCACAATTACTTTCATATTTACATTTACTTACATATCCTTTAATGTGATATTTTTTCTTTGATTTTTAAATAACCGCCATTTTTCGATATTCAACATGTATATTTTCATAAATTTATATGTGTGTTGGTTTGCATTTTAAGTATTTATCTCGCATCGTTTACTGATTAAGATAAAACAAATTGAAAAATTCCCAAAAAATGAGATAATTTTTAGACTGCGGGCAGATTGGGGCGCCCTCCTCCATTCTCCTGATAAGTTGGGCGGGCTGTATGCGTTTATCTTGCCGTTTAATTCTTTGCACACATCTAAAAACACCATTGGTGTTACATGGCTACCCGCTGAATAAAGGTCATGAACACATCACACCGAAGATGCGTTCAAGATCTGTGTTATCTTTATAAAGTCTTGAATAACTTGGTTGACTCACCCTATTTATTAGAGCAAACAGGTGCAAGCTGTCCTACATACTTAACGCGTTCAAATCATTTATTTTACCCAAACTTTGACAGGACTAACTACTTAAAAAACTGTTTTGTAACTCGTTCCACTTCAAAATACAATCTGTTAAATGTTACAAATAACCTAGACATTTTTATCTACAATTTGGTTTTATTTAAAACGAAACTCTCTAATCTCATTTATGATTATTGAAATAAATTTAATACTTCTTGAATTGAATCCCATTCTCTTCCTCTTCCCACCCTTCCCTTTTTATGCATTATCATAATTAAACTTTCATCACATATTCTTTACTATTTTTTTTTTATTTTTTTTTTTACCAGCTTCAAGGAAACTTCACTGGTCATACTACATGAATATTTTTTCGATATATTATAATTTTTTTGTTTCATTGTACTGTATGTTTCCCAAAATAAAAATAAAATTTTGTTAAAAATTATCAAATGTTAAAAGCGATTCCTACACTGAAAACATATGTTGTGTTGCGATGATTTGATGCTCGCGTCATCCTCATCAAATTATCCACAGCATTGAGCATGGGCGCTCTCTCGCACGAGTGGTCAGCGAAAAATAAAGAGCGTCAGACAGCGCGGACAGCCGCCGCATCGCCGATTCAAAGCCTCCACCGCCGCGCCTCGCAAAAACATCCCTTATCCCGCGACAGATAAATTAGCGTGCAATGAGGCGTAGTTGGTTCGTCGGGGTGCTTTCCAATCCCCACATCAATCGAATGATGACAAAGTGCGATGATGAAAATGGATTCATCCACAAATACTTACATAAATAATGTGATACAGCGCTTTTGGTCATCCAGGTGCGTTAATTTGAATCGACGCCGACGCTCGATGCGTTCTGGCGTGAATTTACCCACAGTACCTACCTGTCACCCAAGATGTGAGCATGTGAGAGACCTCGCTATTGCACTGCACCAAGCTTTTGATTTACCAAAAGTACCGTTTTGTTAGATTAGATTATCCATCAATTTATCTCCGAATCTGTGAGATCGTTTATCTTTTCACTGAATGGCAAATTGTCCTTTGCCAGTTTGGATTTGTGGTGAATATGATGAAGACATCTGGTACGACACGAGTATTATGTGAACAGAGGGTACCACTCTTGCTTACTGTGGCTTACTTACACTCATGTCGATTGTTGAGGTTTCTAACAGGGATGTCCTTCAATGCCTGATTGTTTTCTCTCGCAGACATCCTTGTTTTTAAGAAGATTAAGTGATATTTGGAATGCAATAATCAAAAATGTATTATAATTTTAAAATACTATGAACGGTATGTGATCTCATTTATGAAATACTAGCTGTGCCCGCGCGGCTTCGCACGCGTAGATTTTTAGTACATTGTTTGGATCGTCATTGAACTTTCGCGAACCTTCTAGAACATTCTCCTTCCAGAACTTTCAAGAAATTTTTTCGAATATACAGGAACTTTCTAGACATTCCGCCACTCAGTTTAGAAACTTATAGAACTTTTTGGTTCATATTCTGTAAGATTTCATTAAATTTGGCGGCACGTGTTTTCGACACTCATACAATATTTTGTAATTTTCTTTAGGAGTACCTACAATAATGAAAAGATAAATATTTTAAGTATGGCTTTTAAGTGGCAAAAAAGGATCAAAACAGGTGCATTTAGATTTTTATAATACTAAATACAACCAGGTTGATTCGAAAAGCACGCCTTGAGAACTAAAAATGTACGTTAGCAGTCTCAGTGCAAAAAAAGATGCGAATTTGGAGAAAAGCTGTAGAAAATTATCGAAATTTTTGGCTGAACATGATGGGTGGTTTGAAGATAAAGTATCATTGCCTTCTAAGTTTCTCGACCTGCTTCCATCCTCAAGTTCAGCAGGTTTACGAGATTGTACAAGATCAGGTAGGCCTTGGAAGTCATTCGAAAATGTATTTCGAAAATCCAAAAGAGAAAAATCATACATCTAGTTTCTAAAAAACTCAAGAAGAATTAACGGTCGCCACTGAAGTTAGTCTGAGATCATCCGGGAAAAGGGATGCAGCCAATCTAATGAAAGAGGTAGCTGCAGAGTCTCCTTACTAAGCTACTCGAATAAAAAAAGCGAGACAAATTTTTGGAGTACCAGAGCCAAACTCTCTCTAGAAGCCGCCTTGACACTAATGGTCAATGCCAAATTGAGTACCCACCAGTATAACACACTGAGACAACAGTCGAGGGGTAAAAATTTAAATATTTATCCAGCTTACCATCTTGTCAAGAAAGCGAAAACAGAGTTCCACCCTTCGCAAGATTCGATTAATTACAAAAATTGAAAAAAGTTATTTTTTACAAGGATTTTATCATTTTATTGAAGTTGTATTGAAGCAAATGAATTTTTCATAATCGATATAAGTTACTGAAATGATAGTTCAACTTTTTGCAAAAAATAAGTCAGAAATATTGAAAAAAAAATGTAAACTTTGATATTGCATATCTCCATAACTATTGATATTAAGTCATGGTTGCTTGAACATTTTAGACCAGTAGCCGATTCTTAACAAAGTACTTTCAGGGTTTGCGTTAATTACGTGACATGTTGTATATAAAACAAGCCCAATTTGTGCCAATGTAAGTCGAATGAACCGACTTTTGTTTTTTTTCTTACATGAAACTCTATGAATTTGAATAGATTTTAGTTATGTGTACATATAAAGAATATATTTATGAACATTCAGGAAAAGTTTGATAAAAATCAATTCAGTACATCCGGAGATAAAAATTAAATTAGTATGCATTGTATTAAGTTCCGCTAGATTTGGAATATATCACGGTGTGCGCCGGTATCGTGGGGGCGACGAGACCGACTTCCACCCTGCGTGGGGGGATGCCATCGTCGAATCTCACGTGATGGCCATATTCACGGCCAGATTTATCCTTCATACCGGATTTTTATGTTTTTTTATTTATGATAACAATAAATTGTAATTTTCATAACTCCTTGCTTTTCACATTAATTTGTCGATCCCCGAGAAGCCGGTAACCTACACTGTGCTCGCACACACACCAACATAGCTCACTACACAATAACACCACTCAAATGGGAGAAGCCAGACATCGAAGCAGCGCAGTAGGATCGACTAACTGAGATTTGTGCTCTACCGATTGAGGTAAGCTGGTGATGCTCGTGACCCCGTTGTGCTGAGGCGGTCTATCCGCGGGTCACGTAGCAATATATAATTCACGCATTTTTCTTATTTCCTTGAGGTAGACTCAATTCTCCTGTCCGCTAGGTATACGTTCCATTAAAGAATTAAAGGACGTATATTTCTAAGGAGGAAACCTTATTTTATCCAATTTGGCACTATTTAACATCGATATTGGACATTATATCACTACTAACAGTTAAGCAATCGGCTATCGCCGTACTCGTATGTATAAATACGTAAATATATAAAAAAGAGACTTCGCGTCATATTCCCCGTAGTGGAGACTTGTCTCCGCCTTGAAACTCGGACAAGAAGTCTCCCGCACGCGAGCTCGCTGCCAGATATATAGTCCTCAGGCAACCCCCCTCCGGAGGGCAGAGCACCGGCCAATAGAACGTCGTACCTCTGTTTCCTCCGCCAATCCAGCGCACTTCCAGATCTGCCAGGCGAATTTGCACCTTACCGACCGTCATTCTTTCGCGGACCTCCGGGTCGCTCTCTCGCATTGTGCTTTTTCGATGGGCAGATTTTTCTACATCTTTCTAGCGATTTATCTATTATTGACTTGTTTTAGTATTACTGATTTGTACACATATTAAAGAGTCATTTATTAAATATTATACAATTTAAAGTTTCTATTATTTTTAGGATATTTTTAATAAAATAAAAATCATGATTTTCCAATTAAAAAAATACATATATATTTTTATAATTTTATTTACGGAAATGACGATATTTAAAACCATTGTGTACAATCATGTATAGGTTGTACCTGGATGCCGGAACGACAGGTAGAACAAACTGCAATGGGATTTTCGTCGATGTTCGAAAGAAATGTCCTTACAAACTGCATACTTTCATCATTTAAGTTTTTCATGTTATTTTTAAACCAAACACGATCTTATTCTAAATATTCTAAATAATGTCGAAAATAGATGTCGCGTTGTTTGATTCGATCATAAAATACATCTCGTTACATCGGAAAATTTAAATAATCTTATTGACGGCGTCCTAAACGAACCCACTCCATCGATTTTACCGTAGACAAGAAAAAGCCGGCGAAATAAAAGCGCGAATTTCTAACGCAGAAGATCGGCTGGAATCCATTTAAGAATGTTTATTTTTAAAATTTTCAGCGAAATTTAACAGATTTCTAGACCCATTGCTTAAATAATATTCGATACCATGAAGCCTAAAAAGATATTAAATAATATATTGCATCTATAAATGACGTACTTTTACGGGTTTTTTATATTCATATATTTTTTAAATTTTCTAAATAATATGTTAAACTATTATATTGTTTTAATGACTATATTCTATATAAACTGCAGAAAACACTTTAAAATGTGATACGGTTTACCTAGAACAGGCCTAGACTAAGGGGTAAATCGCCAAATTATATTCTGAATATATTTTGTGTGAATAAAAAAAATTATATGTAGAGCATCTTGTAGCTAGTAGCAAGAACGGGGAAACTTACAAAATATTCTTTGCATATTTTGTGAAATGTCGACAGTTACTGAGATCAAAGTTCGCATTTTTTAAATATTTTAACGTATCCTCTGTAGAACTTTGGACTGGTTATAATAACTTATATCAGTCCAGGCGCCAGAGGTACTTGAGTATGCAAAATGTGAGGACCGCATTCTGACAATTGATTCAAGTTCAGAAAAGCCTATAGATTAACAATATGAATGTTGCTAGAAACCCAGGTGGTCCAATTTTTTTAATACCTCCTCCCTCTGCGCAGCACGTAAATCGATTGAGTACACGCAATTGAACTATTTTAATGATTATATTAGTATCATTAGTTGGGTTTTTTTTAACAATTAAATGTAATAATAGGATGTCAAATAAAATTAAAATAGAAATTATTGATTAAAAATCGTAAATTTTTCGCCCTGTCATTCAGTACAATTTTGTATTATTGTGACATCTTGATTACCAATATACACTGAATTATTATGTCCAAAACATCCTAAACAGTCCGGGATGGTGCAAGAACAATTGCCAATGAAGTATTAAAGTTTTGCGAAGCAAATAATGGACAGATATTACCGTCTGACACTTTGACAGATAGAACGGCCGCCATTACGGCTTGGTTTCTTTAGTGCTGCCCGACCAAATTTCTGTTAAAGGCTACGACACCGGTCACCGGACATAATGTATTGTGTAATTAATTTACACCCTGACAACTTCTACAATTTATAGTGGTCGCATTTTAATCTGTAGGCTTTTCTGAACTTGAATCAATTGTCAGAATGCGGTCCCCATATTTTGCATACTCAAGTCCACCCAGCTCCCGGTCTATATGGAATATTCAATCATTCGCTTTAACACAAGTCAAATCAAATCAATCAAAAAATATTATTTGATTGATTTGACTTGCATAATTATTAATTAATTATTTAATAATTATACAATCAATTCATTTCATTTTTTTTAAATTAATTCTTAATTATTAGAATGACAAAAACCTTACTAAAAATATTTTTCAATTTACTGCAAGATTTCAATAATTTTATTTGACCTAATTAAAGCGAATGAATTTTTAATATTCCATTTAAGTTAATGTAGTAATAGTCCAGGGTTTTAGGGAAGATAAATAAGTCGAAAATATTTATTTTTTTAAATTGTTGACATTGACAGCATGCTGTGTTTGATAAAGTTATGAAATAAATATTTGACACATTAAAAAATAAACTTTTAATATCGTTTCTTTATTAACACAGCAACACAAGTTTTATTTTCTTTAATTTTTTCAATCCCTACAGGTTTTGAATGAAACAAACTCATATACATTTATTAATACAGTACCAACCTCTCGGAAAATGAGTTGATACCATCTGACGGTCAAATGTATCACCGCACGCGCTCATTGATCAAATGAAATAGCGCGCGCTTCCCCGGCGTCTAGTTTCCTGTTACGCATTTCCGTCCATTTTCACGAAATCACTCCGACAGATCACAGGAAAACGAGAGGAAAGATGTTCAACATAAAAAAAAATTCTTTGACTTACTTTTTAATTTTTTTTTTAATGTTTATTTTTTATATATTTTTTTTTACACCGTTTGACAGGTCTTACCCAAATTTTGCATAGGTATTTATTCTCTGGGAACCGACATGTAAAAGTACGTCATTTTCGGGGCTTTTAAAGTAAAGTAATACAGTTCAAGTGCAATGTACAATTACTAGGAATAATATATGAAAATATATAAAGAAAAACAATATAAAGCAATGACAATGTTAACAAAAAAGTTTGAACGATACTTGTAAACGACAGTCATCTTCGTACAGATACACAGAATCGTGGTAGTCTGGATGCACGGTTAATTCCAATACGTTAAAAAAAAATACTACCTACGTGCTTGTAAATTTTTAAACTAATTACTATTAAGAAGCATAATGTCTCAGTAAACAAGTCGCGCTTTATTACAAGACGTTTTTACTTAAAGAGACTGTTTATAACAAAATAACAAAATTTAAAAAAACGATTGGCCGTATTCTGAACCATTCTGAACTAAGCAATATTGTATCTTGACAGTTATTGTATAACATTGTAATGCCACCAATTTTACGTTATATGCTTGAAAGGTTTGAAATTAACGAATTCAATCAATTAGAAAGCTCATCATTCATAATTGTGAATAACTTAACGTTTGTTTACGTTTTAGAGCTTTCTTATTGATCGAATTCATTAATATCCAACCTGTCTAATTTAAATCATCAAAATTGGCAGCATTACAGTGTTATACATAACTGTCAAGATACAGAAATAGCAATATTGCTTAGTTCAGAAAATGGCTGATTGTCTATTATAAAGAAATATGTTTTGTTTACTAGGGAATTTAATTATGCAAGAATAAATACTTTGACTGCAGTATAAATTTTCCTTAAATATATGCAAGGGAGTACATTCTTCCGCTTTGACCCAATCCCTTCGTCTGAAGAAGTTTAGTTCATCTCTGTACAATTTTATACTCTGCGGTTGAGTCTTCTATTTTATGCGCCTTCGACAAATAAATTATTCAAAAGGTCTTGTTTCACAATACACAATACAATAGGGATGTAAATGAAACCTTTTAAAAATTTCCTCTTGTAATGTTGACCATGTTTGTTTATAAAATGATCTCCATTAGTTACAATATCACCCGATTGTTGTCAAGAGTATCTCGGTCCCTGTAATAATGCTATAATAATAATATAAATACTTAGAGTATATACAATCCATAGAGACCATATTATTTCGAAACTTGTAAGAATTTTGTTAAAAGAGACATGGTCATTTGGTGAAACTGGACGATTCGTTTCTAACACGTGTTTGTAATTTCTTGCTAAAACAGGGCTACCACAAATGTACGATTCTCGCTGAATCCTTTTACAATGAAGCAGCAATAAATGAGAACGCCTTTTATATGTGGGTACATCTGTTTATTTTAATATTTTATTACAATTTTAAATATCACCACAACAATAATTATATAAGGTACTGCAATAATAATAATTATAATCGAGGATTATTTACAACGTATTGTCTCTCAAACATAAATATTTAGATATCTGCAAATATTTAGAAAATTACGTTATTTACATAATTATAACACCATAAAATACATTGTTTGAAAAAACAATATGAAGTACGTTAATGGAATTTTAACGTTTAATATACTAATTTGATCTAAAGGTATTTACATTATCTTTGATTTCTGCGCGTATAAGTAATTTCTTGTAAGCGGACTTAAATTGACTAACGGTTGGGTTGTTATTATAACCCCCATGTGAGCGTATAGCTCCAAAAAATAATTCAATATGGTCTTGATTAAATTTGTACATGGTTAAATATTTTAATACTGGGGACTCTGACATTTAATACGTCTTAAATAATAATTGTAAACTTTCTATCAGGGTTCGAGGATATATATCATGATATATATCACAATATTTATGGCTTGATAATTATTTTAGATATATATCCAAAAAAACTTTTTGTGATCGTAAATAGATGGCGCTAGTTGTATTTTAAAAAAATGCTACAAGTTATTTTTTGATACCTTCGGTCATTACTAGATGGCGCTAGTTGTATTTTAAAAAGTGCTACAGTTGTTTTTTGACATACGCTGTATAACGACAATCTAACACATGTGAAGACTCAGGAAAAACAATGATGATCACTTTTTTGTGAAATTGACCTTTTATTTTAATGCCATCTGTTAACTTTTTGGGGTATTATTTTATACAATAAATCAGAATCGGGTAAAATCCATATATGTAATACTGGTAATATATGGTAAAATCATTCTGGTCAGCTGTAATAGTTCAATTTATATCTGTTTATCCATTGCAATAATATCGCTAATATATGGTAAAATCATTGTGGTCAGCTGTAATATGTAGTTTAATTTATATCTGTTTATCCATCGCAAGAAACAGAAATTCCGCCCGCCGAACGTCAAAAAACGTTGTAGTGAATTTGCATATTTTTAAGTACAGACAAAGAACATGTTTATAAAGTAATAAGTTGATTCAATATTTATATAAAGAGATCAAAAAAATTAAAGAAATATAAACTTTGAAACTATAAAAAATGTTTCTTTAAATAAACATTTCTTGACATTCATTGTTTTTCCCGAGGAGTCTTCATGTGATATCTTAAACAGACTGATTATTAAAAGTTAAGGATTTAAATTTTAAGGCTAAATGTCTACTAAAGATACTTTTTTTTTTTAAATCTTGTAGATTAGATTCTGATTGAATACGACATAAAAGTTTAACAGTAAATAATTTGTTTTATATAATCCGTTTTTAATTTCACACAAAGAAAGAAACACCCATAATACTACATTAGAAAGAGCAACTTTTATAACTTAGATATAGTAATTGCATATATTAGCTTTTTTCATTCATGTACAAAATAAAAATAAAAATTTCCTAATTATTTTGAGTTTGTATCAATCAATGTGTGCAAAAAAGGAGAAAAAAGTTTGGATATATATCCATTTTTTGATATATATCGGATATATATCAAAAAATCCGATTTTTTGATTTTTATTATAAAAATCAGATTTTTTCGAACCCTGCTTTCTATGCAAATTCTAAAACATAAACCCCATTTTTTTTATTAGACTGAATAACTTTTACTCTATTTGGTAATTTTAAATTAGATAAATATACGCTAACATTACTCAGGTACGCAGAAAACTTTAAATGATTCCCCGAGAATACTGGCCTTTTCCATTCAGGTGCTGAAATATTACGGGAATTGAAAATGTCAAATAGTTTGTCTATGCACCTTATGAAAAAAATTGTTAGAAAAAAACTATCGACGACTTGACTGTTGCAATGTTGCAACATTTCTCTGCAATTTAACAATACTTTCATTTCTCTGAAACAATTGTTTTTTAAAAGTTAATTTTCTAGGCGTATCGACGTCTGGTGCTGTTACACTGTTGTTGTGAGTATTGAAGATTACCTAAAATTAAACAAAATCCATTATGTATTATGTATTTCAAAATAATTCATAAAAGTAAACGGAAAAAGTAAAAAACTACAATAACTATCATAATCAAATATTAATATAATGATTTTACGTAAAACATAATAGACGGCTCCTACGTATGCTATCGTAACCCATAAATCGAAAAATTTTAGTTTTTTAATGTTTATCATATTTCTTATATCTTTATTTCTAACAAAGAAATTAAAAACATTTTGCAATTAATTACTTTTTTTCGGACGTATTTTATAGGGCAATGTTACCGGACCGTTTATACTGAACGAAAATATACTACTTCATATACTAAGAGTTTCAGGATGCATATAACTAATTTTATAAATCCCATAAAAATTGGCGATTTAAGATATTTTTTATGTAAAGATAAACGAATAACGAATTAACAATACAGGTACTTACTCTATCAATAGCCAGTTTTGTTCTTGAATAAATCGTAGGAACGGCAAATTTTTTTACTCGAACTATGTATTTTGTTTTCTTTCCTTGTCAAAATGTACATTCAAGTCATTCAAGACGTGATCTGAGCAGACAAAACTGTGATTTCCGGGAATCCAATTGATCCTTCCCACAGATGGATCCATTCACGTCTTCATTCTTTTGGGAACCTACAAAAAATGATATCCTAATCTGAATACTTTAAATAATAAATAATTTTTATTCTAAAATTTTTATGTTCAAAAATATTTTAGTGCAGCCCTGTTGGTACAATATGTTTTGTCATAAAAATACCACATTCAGCTTAGTTAGACGCATACAATGTAGTGTCTTCTCTATTTTACTCGTAAAAATTCAGAGTTTTTAAAGGAGAAAAAAGAGAGATATATTTTTAAATGTCGGCTATTTAAGTCATCAAAAACAAGTTTGATGACTTAAATCATCAACAAAATAGCATTCACTGAATTGTTTGAGTAATTAAATCACTCAAAAAGAAACGTTCTAGGATTTTTTAAACAATAGTAAATGTTTGCAGTTGGTTTGTTGTTAAAATTATGAAATTAAAAGTATAAATGTAAAATTTTTATATTTTGGTTGAAATACCTGTTATAGCTGATATTTTTCTTCCCGTTTCTAGTCCTATTGGAACCCCCTTCATTTCACAATAAATACACAATTATTATCGAAAATACGGAAATACCCCTTCATTTCACAATAAATACACAATTATTATCGAAAATACGGAAAACAAATCTGACAGCTCTGCCGTTTTCTGCTCTCAGTTTGAATAATGAGTGCAAGAAAACGCTTACAAAGCAATTAAAGACGTACCCGTCCGGGTGATCTTTTTTGTCCCTTTTTCTCTTATGTGTTACTATATTGTTACAACTGAGTAAGCTCTATTTTACCATGCGTACAGGTTTGGTAAAATGTTTAGCTATCTATCCCTCTATGGATTGTATATGTTACAGCGAATTTGCATTTTTAGTCAAACTATACTTCACTAGTAGAAATGTTTTCCCGGTCGGGCAGAGTGTGGGCAGTGAAAACATGTAAATCAACGAATTCTCAGATTCACTACACATTATCCGTGAAAATATATTTTGTTCACGAATGCGCTCATTACTCAAAGCATAGAAAATATATCGGTGAAACCATCAATTTGTACACGTAATTCTTAGCGTAGAAAGTATAAAGGCAGCACTTCACTAGGCGATTTTTATTCATTTTGCGGTCCTATTTTAACTCCTAAATTAAAATAGGACATCGACACCGCAAAACGAATACGAATCGCGAAATAAGGTGTCGGCTGAAAAATCGCGCACTTGGGTTTTTTAGATATCTGACGACTGCGAAAAAAATCTTTTTTTTTCGAAAAATAAAATTATATTTATTGCTGAAAATTAAAAATAGATCTCACAATAAAAGATATTAAATTTGAGCACAATATTTATCAGACATCTGACAATTATAGAACATATGAGCCAAGATGCATATTTGTAATATTATGGAATTTGGTTTCGTTTAGATAAACATTACTTAGGTACTGTTCGGTGATTATTCCGGGCATTCACGGATAAAAAAATCTTTTTGGCATTAGGTATAAGTAAGCATTTAAAATATCAACAATCCAAATACCTTGAACATTTTTTTCAAATATAATATCAAAAATATATCTGGCCTGCAAAAATCCTGTCCTGAATAATCAACGTCTGCAACAAAACCCGTATAGAATAATCAGTGTCTGAAAAATTCATAAAAATTCTGTTCACGAAACTCGCATCGCTTGATTGAAGTTATGTACTTAGTTCAATTTCAATCTGGATCTAAACCAAAAGTATCCTATACCTGTCTTATTATCAAATGATATCATTTTGGTTGTGCGTAATGTTGCCAACTCAGATTTTGAAAAAGGTGTAGACTACATTAGAAAATTACGTAGAATTAGTAAATTTTGCTTGTAAAAATTTCGTAGATCTACGTCCTTATATTCTGAGTGAAATGAAGAGGTTAGGGTAGGTAAAACTGAATAAAACAAGTGTTTTGTTATTATTTTTTTTCATTATTAGTTTCAGGTAAATTAATGAAATTTATACATTTATTTATTAAAATATTTGATGTGTTCCTGCGAAGGCTCGCGGTTTCTTTTTAAGCCACTTTTCGTGTAAAGTAAGCCTATTAGAGTTTCAGTAGAAAGTCTATTTCTGACGTCTGTTGTCATAAGAAACAGATGCTCGACGTTTGCAATGCTACGTGGCAATGTGAGCGAATTGGGCCAGTAATGGAAATATTTGCGACAAATCGCTCTTTATTTTAGACACATGAAGCCAAAAATCATCTGGATTAATTATCTGTTCCTCTTGAAATGGGAGACTTGTATTTCTAAGAGCTCGCCATTCCCGGTCTAGCTCCGTCAGGTTTGTTGGACATAATCTTGAAAGTAAAGATAGTTAAATGAAAACTAAGTAAAGTGTAGCAGACTCAACTCATTAATAAAATATTTGAAGTTAAGGATATAAATATTACTTGGAAACATTTGCCCCAAATGAACTATAGATGGTACAGAACGTTTAGTATTTGGGTCCATCAATGTCTCAGGGTTTATAAACCTTAAGTTCTTCAGCCTTTGTCTCTGCTCATCTTCAAAGGGGAAGCGAAATTTTTTTGTCTGTTTCCCACAAGTGTGAATATTTTTGTTCATAATGCAGCTTTCTTTTTTTAGTGGGAGTAACATTCCGCTCTTCAGCACTGTCACTGCTTATCTCCATAATTGAGTTCAATTAAATTGAGCAGAAAGCTGAACAATATCGGAAGATAGAAATCAAAACCACTCATTATTATTTTTAGGTTAAGTTTACAGATTAGAAAACACTTTGGTTATGTAAGTTTCTCCCTTCGAGACGAGACATTTCGTTTTACATAGTCACAGCTCTATGGAATAAATGACGCGAGTGTTGTGTTGGCGAAGCGAGTCTGCGGTAGTATGAAAGAAACGGAACATTTATTAGCTTTTTTTCACGAATGAAAAGGAAATTATACCCATTCAGCCTAATGAGCTGTTATTTTGTAAAATTGTACAATTTGTAATTTTGTTAATTCATACAAAATACATAGATTCTGGGACTGAAGATCGTAGGATTGCAGGAAAAGCTTAAAGTACGTAGATCTAGTAAAAATACATAGAGTTGGCGACGCTGATTGTGCGTACGTATATAACATTCTTAAATTCATAAAACAATAATTGCAAAGTGAAGTGCCGGCTTTATACTTTTCATGCGTGCGTTCGCGTGCAAAATATTCGCCGTATATTGTCTGGCTTCAAGAAGTGCGTGCGATCGTGAACAATCTGCCCAATTTGACCCTCAACAATGACAGTTAAATGACAGTTCGGAATCAAATTCACTGGAATTGTATTAGTTAAAATATTTTATTCATTTCTATTGGTGAAATTCTGCTTGGATATAATAAGAATGACCTTGTATATAATTTCTCTAAAATGCCAGTGAATGTATGGACTCACTAGAAAAACAGATTCACTGTAACATACAATGTGTATATACTGGCCAACAAAGTCCGAAAGTATCCATCCTTAAATAACATTCTATTGAAATCATTCAATATAATTGTACTCTTCAAATTTCAATTTGAAAAATGTAACATTAAAAAATGTGATAATCTCTTAGAGCCAGATCGGGGCTGTAAGTGAAATGCATTATCTAAGAGAAGCCACTTGAATTTCAAATTAACAACATATTATTTTGACTTAAAAAATTGTGCTATTATCAGTTGGTATACCTCGTTCCATTTAAGAAAGAAGTCTAACTCAGGTTGTTTTGTATCCTTATTACATTTTATATCTTATCCGTAATCAATTAACACCAGAGTATAAAATTCTACAGAGATGAAATAAACCCTTTCTTTAGGCGGGGATATTGGGTCATAGCGGAGGTATGTCCCGCCTCGTGATATTTAAGACACATTTATAATGCACTTAAAGTATTTATTCTTGCATAATTAAATCCACTCTTAAACAAAACATATTTTTTTACAAAAGACATTGTTTATGGAATTTTTTAAATTTCATCGCAAACGGAGTCTCTTTGAGTACTTTTTGTAATAAAGCATGACTTACTTACTAAGATATTATAATTTTTAATAGTATTTAGTTTGAACTTTTCACAATTGTTTCAAAAATTACAAGCTCATGGTAGTTTTCAAAACAAGTTAAACACATTGGATCACTAGCCGTGGAATCAGGTTCTGTACAAAGAAATTTACATTAGTTCATGTCTATATGGTGGTCCGTGATTAGCACTATGTATTTCAGTTATGACAAGTATAAACGATGAATGTGAGGTCTAACCTTTCTGACAACTGTGAGCCTGGGATGCAGATTAGCCAGCCCACCTGGGGGAAGACTGGAGCAACCAGTAGCAAACTGGAGGAAAGCCTTCCTCTCGTTGGGGTCCATTTCAACTAGCACATCCACCAGACGGAGGAAGCCAGCACTGGAAAAGATACAGTACACATTTAATAGTTTGCAGTGGTAAATAGTAGCCATCCGACCAAACACGTAAATTTTTTATCCGTATCATGTTATTTTAGTGTAAAAAAAAATATTATTTTAACTACCTCAAAAACCATGTATTTATGATTTGTTAAGAAAAATGCCATTGTACCTTTCTTTGGTGTAACCGAGCTTAGGCTCTGTGAAGTTGAGCAGGTCTTCCCGCGTCCATGCAGGAGCCTGCTGACCACACAGCATCAATCGCAGCTCTTCAGGACTGAAGGCTCGGAGACGGCGCGGAGGGAACACGGCTGCAAACCCTTTGCCAAATGCTTCCAGCTGCCGGGCTACTCCGCCGCACAATGCCCACTCACGCGTTAATTCAATATACTGCCGTAAGTTTGACAATGTAACCTGCAAAATGTCATTGAAATTTGCTTAACTATGCTTAAAATATTAATTATGCGAGATAAATCATTATTTATTTCCATCAACAGATTCAAAGATCTAACTGACATTGAAATTCAATATATCTTGTTCCCAAATTAATGGAGAAGTTTCCTTTTTTTTTTTTCAATCAACGGAAACGAAAATTTGAGTAAAATTAAACAAAAGTCTAAAAGTAAAATTAAGATATCTAAAAAAACTAACTAATTTAGTGAAATTAAAATTTGCATTTTGCATGAATAATTTTTTCCGTCTGGTGGACCCGGTGTACATCGCTCTGGCGCTCTGGCACCTGGCTATGTATTATATAAAATACACTAACTTTAATATCCTTTTTCTGGTATTTTTTAAAGATTTAAAAAAAAATTCACTGGTATATTAGTTTTAATCTATATTTTAATTCCATTAAGTTAAATATAGTATTATCAATATCATGAAACTTCTCCACTAAATTGATGAATAGCACACAATGTAAAAGTAACACTGTTTAAATAATTTAAGACCGATGGGAACACTGTAGACATTGGCAAACCGTGATAATACTCACTTCAACATGTTCTCCCTCATCGATGAGAGGGACAAATGTATATTGGTGCACTTTCGAAGCAGGAGTATATGACATAGTGAGTGCCAGGTCCTCAATGGGGACTCCGTGCAGTCCAAGCATAGCCAGCTTCTCTGTCTTCTCATTCTCTGACAGTTGAGGGTCAGCTTGAATAGCTTCACTCTCAATGCAAATGGCTTCCAACTCCAAGAGGAACCTTTAATTTACAAATTAGATTATTATATTATTTTTGTTACATGTATCATTACACTCAACATACTACAGTAAAACCCGTTAATTCGAACCCCGATAATTCGAATTTCGCCATAATATGAAATTTTTTAAACTTGCAAGTCCCAAATTGTGAATTTCATAGTAAATTACTTTACTGTATTAGGAAAAAAATCAAAATAAAGACAAATTTAAAAATATGAAAAACAATTTAAAACACGTTGAGGATTAGCGCAAATGCCGCAAACTAAACTATCCGCGCATATCAAGGCAACCAACTGAAGAAAGCATACACAGGATTCTCCAGTTCTAGGGATCGCGACACGATATGTATAGAAAAGGGGCATTCCATAAGGTACCGTGAATTGATTGCGAAATATACCAAAAAAGCCATTAATTTTAAAAAAAATGTGAAATGTAAAATTTCAAAAAAATTTCGAATTACGCAAACTAAATTGTGGTGCAAGGGGCTAAAAAATATTTCGAATCACGAATTAATGAGGTTTTACTGTAATTGCACATGCATTTTTAACATGTTTTTTTATTTATAAAATACAAACAATATTCTATATTTTTAAACATTGACAAACTATTCAAATACTCAATTTCTCATTTTCCTTGCACTTTATTTATTCACAATGCGTCTCAATTTAGCAAAAATAATAATCTTCTCAGTTTTCCTTAAAAAAAAACAACAATGAATATCAGATTTGTTAGATTAGAGTTCTAAACATTGTCGTTGGATCCTGCCTTATGTGAAGGTGAAGGTCTAGAGAAAGAAGTTACTTGTGTCTAATGGGGTCTATATCCTCCAGGTCTTGAGTCTGCAGGGCGCGGCGGTGCCAGGGGGTGCGCTGTGTGGCCGGAGGAGCTCGAGGAGCGCAAGAGCAGCCGCCTGCACTGCCGCCCTCTGCGCCGCCACCGCACATTACCTTCAGGAATGGGCGAGATAAGGGTAGGTCTACCAAACGCCCATCTTGAAGTACCTAAATATAATAAAATAAACCAAATTAAATTCACAGGTCAAGAATTTTCCATAGACAAAATTTGATACCAATGAAATTTACAGCAAAAAATATTCAACTTTTGTATACGTACTTGACAAGTAGATAGAACTCAGAGCCATGCTTAGCATTTTTGTTTATATATTATTTGATTTTAATAAAATTTTATAAACTTAATTGGATTGTTAAACTAACAAATTGCCTGTCATAAATCCATGTGATTTCTAAAAATGGAACTTGATAGATATTATTGGAACAATTTATGATTGAATAGATATCAATACACATGTCACAATTGGTTAGCATGAAAATGGGAAAATAAAAATTAAAAATGTTGGTACAACATGCTTCTTAGAAACCAAATCAAATCACAGTGGCAGCAACATTTGACGATCAAGCCATGTATTCACTAGGGGACAAATTGTCCCTCAACAGCACGCGCGGCATAGAGTCTACATGACGTTGCAACGTCGTGCACTGTTCCACGACCTCGCGCACAACATAGCGCGGCATTTCTACGTGCCGTGGCAACGTTGCCATGTGCACGGTACCCGAGCATACTCACTGCAACATTCCGCGGAGCGTCAGTACCACGTGGTATGTTTACAAGTGAATACGCATGCGCTGTATCTGTCAAGATGACAATGCGGGGAAACGAAATCGTTCTCGAACTCATCGAGCTGTATCGATCGAAGATCGCATAGAATGTCCGTCCTTCTTTCTCTTTGCAGTAAATAATTTTGCATTCTCCTCTTGCTTTTCGATAAACTCATTAACATAAACAGATACGCGGCTATCATCATAACCTCATAGGGCGATATATTTCCGCGACGTCTGGAAAACAATAATTATTTGCAAAAAGGACCTTGTTTTTAATAATATTCAATGTACTACAGTAAACCCTCGTTAATTTGAAATTGCGACCCAAAAAAACATTTCGAATTGCGCGGAACCCCGTTTTCGCCAAATGAGATACCGCAGCTGTCATCCATAACCTCATCGGATGACATTTCCGCGACAAGATATGCGAGTCCCGGTGTGTACACGTCAAATGACCGCGTCATTGTCCCCGAAACATGAGCGTAGAGGTTGATGCGACATGTCGAGCGGAATGTTTCGCGATTTGTCCCCTAATGAATACATGGCTTCATCCCTTCCAGTTGTTAACTGTTTTTGACCTTGTCCTATATTATCATTCATTCTCTGCAATGTGTCCCTTGATTTTTTTACATACTTTTCAAGATGACCAGCCATTTTCTCAAATACTTTTTAATACGAATATGTTTTATAATTATTTTAACAAAACAAGTGTTCATTTCAAGAGGTCAACAAGAGACTGCAATAATCAGTGCATCAAAATTCGAGGCTTGTAATTTCATGGAAAAAATTACCCTTATCCTTTCAAAATGCGGTAATAATTACGAGTGTAAGCTTCAATAATTAATTAAGCTCCAGTATTAATTTTAATACTGGAATAAGACATTCTAGGTATAGTCTACTATATGATAAAACAAATAAAAAATTTAACAAGAAACATACACAAAAAATAATTACAAAACTTTAATTTATTCCATATCTAGATAGAGTAGATAGGTAAATAAATATTCTAAGTACATAAGTACATATTTAGAATTACGATTTTGTATCGACTTCTAAATTTAATTGACAATATGTCACAAATATTTCAAATGAAACATATATTAGTATGTTATGAGACGACATGTAATTTCTTGCCCTGTTAGGTAAAAAAAAAAAAGACTAAATGGAGAATGAAGTAAATAATCAAAATGCTTTGTGGGACACCACACGAACATCACTTGTGAAGTTTGAAATATTACTGTGGGAAGCCACGTTACTTAAGCTCATTTTTTGTAGCTTGCTTTTATAAACCATGTTACTTTTTTCTATTCAATGTGGAAACTATAAAATTGAATAGTGGTTTGGAAAAGAGTGTATCATAATTACGTTGAAACATGTTGATACTGGACAATATACCATATGATAGATAGTGTAAATGTACCTTAGCCAAGAAGACTCCAAGGAACCAGAAATATTTGGAAACTTCATCACAGATGGGTAAATCTTGGGGAATGGGAGCTGGAAAGAGTCCATTTGATCTTATCACATAATATCCTTCAGGCTTTAATCCTGTAAAAGAAAAGATTACATGAAATCAAATTACTTCTTAAAATCATAGTTTTGCAAAAATTAATATGGAAAAATGTAAAAGAGCCTGACATCAGAAGCACAGCAAGACAAACATAAAGTTTCACACCAAAAACAAATTATTTACCTTCTCCAAGATCAAAGGAATGGTGATCTTCCACCAATCCTGGCTCATCCTGACAAAGCCACATGGCAAGGTCTCTCCTCTGTAGTTCTCCGCCTACCAGGGCATAGAACTCCAACGTTGGGCCCAGTCCTGTGCCCTCTTCACCAGCAAATTCCACTTCCAGGACTGACTTGCGCCCGCTGTGCACCTTCATCACCTACAATGAAATTTATTACAGTGAGATTGTTAATATTTTCCATAAAGATCCACAACTTATTAATTTTTTTATTACACCAAATCAATGTAAGTATTCAAATTAATCATAGGAATTTATAAACATCATAAAAAGTTCAAAACAAAAAAACTCGCAAAATAGACAGGTATTGAAAAAGTCAAAAAAAAAGTCTGAAAAGAGTAAAAAAAAAAAGATGTCTCTGAAGACTTGGGCCAATATACAGAATTAATAAGGTCTACACTTTAAGTTTGTAAATTGGTGTCCGTACATTCCACATCCCGGTTGAGATAGCTGTTGTTATTTCTTAGATATATCTATGATATAGTTCGCTCTTTTATATGAGATTACCCGAAGTTGTTTTACATTTTTATGCAAAACAAAGGCCTAGTTTACAGCTATGATTTTCAATAAGGCATAATATGGAAACAATAGGCATTATTACCCACAAGAGTTTTATATATATGTATATATATTACTTTTTTCATTTACAGTTTTTCTTACAGCCACTGATATTCGTGTACATCAGTGATATAATTAGACAGAGCTCTTGGCCAATTACAAGAAACCCTAATTTTACAAGAGTTAGGTAGTAATTCAAGTAGTTAGTCAGTTAGTTAATGAGCCTGGGGCCGCGTCGCATATATCCGACGGAGCGCGACTGTCCCCAGGGGCCGCGTCGGATATATCCGACAGGCACAAAATAAATTATTTATCGACGGCCGCGTATCGAATTTGAAAAACGTAATTTTTTCCCAATAGAGAAATCCTGTTGTGACCTGTCGTTCCATTTTCGACTCAAAAACATGGCCGATTATAGCTTAAATCAACACTCAAAGTAGAAGTTTTTCGGTCGTCAAAATCGTATAGAAAAGTTATAGATGTCGCCCTAAACTCATGTTGTACGATCGAAAATTATATAATGAAATAATATTCCGTCGTCGTCACGTCCTTAGTACGCGAAAGACACATGCGTGGTACATGCAAAAATCACGTGTCCGTCGCCGTGTCGATCTATTCCGTCGTCATGTGCCCAGCGCGCGAAAGACGTTCACGTGTATGGTACATGCAAAAATCACGTGATTCCGTTGCTATGTCGATAGGAAGGGTTTTTTATTTCTTCAGTTCGCGCCCAGCAATCACAGTTGGAACACGGATCTACGCGCGGATAATATATACATATATTCGCGATATTTCTTGGTTTATGGTGCAATTTGATACAAACAGTGATTTATTAACAAAAATACATTATTTATGTTGCGTTTATTTGAGAAATGTGTGTGTTAAATGTGGATCATATGCTTCAAAATTTAAAGTGAAACAATGGCGTAGTGTTTTGTGTGCGCGGCACGAAAGCAACGGAAGGAAACATGTTATATGTGTTTTGAGTGTGATGTTCCGTTGTGTGCCGTGCCGTGCGACAAAATATACCACACAGAAGAAAATTTTTAGGTAGGATATCAAATAATAATAGTAGTGTATGTAATCGGAAAATGTCGGGTTGGCGACATTATCGGAATTCAAAAAAAGATTATTTTTTTAAATTTTTTGATAAAAAAATCATTGCATTTCGACACTTACGATAAAATAATATGAATGTGTGTGGTTTTTTTTTAATTTACGCATGTTTTCATGGTTTTTTCGTAAAAAGAAAAATCACACAAAATTCCGAAAATTTACGGCCCTTGCCTATATGTTGCTTTGGAATTTTTAGGCCCTCAACAAGTTAATGTGTTTGTGTGAAACTATATGTGTTTGTGTGTGAGAGAGAGAGAGAGAGAGAGAAGTGTGTGTATGCATGCACATAAGCATATGTGAGCATATGTGTTTACTCCTAACAGAGTTTGTAAACTGCTCAAAACTTAAACAAAAAATGTCAAGGTCTCTAAAAACTCATATTACAGGTAACAAAAAAAAAAATTAACAAGGTTAATTATGGAGCAAATCCTCAATTTATATTGTCATATAGTATTAACTTGTCACTTTAAAAGAAAGAACACACTTAAAGCCTGGTTCTGTATGCAGGCTTTAGATTTTTATCTGATCAAAACAAAAGATTTTTATCTGATCAATGGTTAATTAGTTAGATATTTCAGAAAAATAATTGACAAGATAAAATATGATTTCATTTATAATGTACCTGAATAGCCCAATCCAGGAGTTTCGGACCTCGTGGTACACGAACCCTCTCATGTTTAAGCCTTCCCACCCGGAATTCTTGCGCTTCCAGATCAGCTCGCCTTGGGGATAAAGCTGAAGGTCCCCTGTATCACAAAAATATATGTAAATGTGCAAACTCAGTTAATAATTGCACATATATGCACAGCTTTAAAGTTGACCGAGTTCCCAACATAAAGTAAAATATTATATAATATTAACTGTTCGAAGAATATTTTTTCTTCTTCTGTATGAAGGCTTGAACTTTGTGGTGACATTATTATTAAAATAAAACACAAATTACTTTGTTTTCACCACTATATTAGATTAAAAAATCTACATGTTTCGAGAACAATGTTCTCTTCATCAGGATTATTGTGTACTAATCTTAAAAGTTGAAACAAGCAAATATGTTACGGTGAAGGAGCGGTTGAGGGGGTTGGTGAGGGGAGGGGGGGGTTCGAGGTGTTGATTATTATGGGTCATTTGGAATGTTAAGTGGAAAAATATTCAAAATAGGATTATGCAAAAATTTCGTCTGTGTATTTATTATATTAGACTTAATATTAACATTTTTCCTAATTTCGAGTATTTCTAAATTATTTATTTGAGGTATCTTATAGTTGAAATGTAAAAATTTTAAGCCTGTGTTAATATCAAATGTATGGTCAAATTCTATTAGATGTTTTGCGAAATCAGAATCAATATTGCTAGTGAATGCTTTGATATGTCCCTCACCAACCCCCTCAACCGCTCCTCCACCGTAACATATTTGCTTGTTTCAACTTTTAAGATTAGTACACAATAATCCTGATGAAGAGAACATTGTTCTCGAAACATGTAGATTTTTTAATCTAATATAGTGGTGAAAACAAAGTAATTTGTGTTTTATTTTAATATAATATTACTTTCAAAAATGTTGTAGCCTACCTTTGTCTATCAACAGCCTGGTCTCTCTGTGCCTGGAGCCATACGATGGTCCTAGACACGCCGAAGGCTGTGCAACCAAAGAACAGCTGGCGAGTTTCAAATGGAAATAAGAAAGGACACCAGTCCATCAGCTGGGAGCACCTGAGGATACAAATTGATTTATTTCAATTAATTAATTCAATATATATGTATATCCAGTATAACCATGCTAATCCGAATTGTAATCACTGGACTTATTCATATTCCCCTCAATGAAGACATCAGGGTTCGAGGATATATATCACAATATTTATTGCTTGATTATTATTTTTTTTGTTGTGGTCGTTAATAGTTGGGACTAGTTGTATTTAAAAAAATGCTATATATATATATATATATATTAAAGCCTCTGGGGCCAGGCCGCACCCGTGCGCCCTAGCGCAACTGTCCCCAGGGGCCAGGGCGCACCGGTGCGTCCAGAACGTAATTAATTATTTCTCGACGGCCGCGTATCGAATTTGAAAAATGTGATCTTTTCCCAGTAGAGAAATCCCGTGGTGACCTGTCGTTCCATTTTCAACTCAAAAACATCACGGATTATATTTTAAAACAACAATCAAAACAGAAGTTTTTCTGCCGTCAAAATCGTATAGAATTGTTGTAGATGGCGCCCCGATCGCGAGTTGGGCAATCGAAATTAAAATATTCCGTCGTCAAGGTCACGCGCAATGTGCGCGGGAAATACGATTTATTTTTTTCGATTTTCGATTTATTTGTACACGTATTCACAAATATATACGATATGTTTTGCGATATTTGTCAGTTGTTGTTGGTTTATGATTCAATTGAATATTAACAGTGATTTATTAACAAAAATACACGTAATTTTGTTGCGTTTATTTGAAATATGTGTGTGTGTGAAAGTGTATCATATTTATGTGTTATGAGTGCGATGTCCCGTCGTGTGCCGTGCCGTGCAACAAAATATACCACACAGAAGAAGATTATTAGGTAGGCATCAAATAATAATAGTAGTGTTTTCTCTAATAAAATAAAAAATAATTATTATTTTTCGGAAAATGTTGCGCTGGCAACTTTATCAAAATTCAAAAAAAGTTTTTTTTTTACTTAAACGATAAAAAAATCATTTCATTTCGACACTAACGATAAAATAATATGAATGTGTGGTTTTTTTTTTTATATACGCATGTTTTCATGGTTTTTTCGTAAAAATAAAAATCACAAAAAAAAAAACGAAAATCTCTGGCCTTGACCTATATTTTGAGTGAAATTTTTAGGGCCCTCAACAAGTTAATATCTGCGGTCGTTACTAGATGGCGCTTTTATTTTTATAGTTGTATTTTAAAAAGTGCTACAAGTTATTTTTTTGATATCTGCGGTTGTTATTATTTAGTAACTATCTATCTAGTATCTAGTAACTACCTAGTAAGGCGCTAGTTGTATTTAAAAAAGCGTTACGGATGTTTTTTAGTTTAATTTGTTTCATATCGTCCCTTTAGGGTTAAAACTCACTAACTGCAATATTGGCTAAAATGAGTTATGATTAGAAACATTCATATTTTTTCCATCTTTATTCCAGGTAAAAATCAGTAAGTGAATATTCCATGTCTATTTACAGTTATTTAGTGGTAAAACTCATAATTTTAACATTTTCAATAATTTTTGTATCACATGCTAGTGATAAATGCTAATGATAAACAATTATGTATCATTAACTAAATAACGATATACAATAAATAAAAAAAGAAACAAACACCTATAACACTACATCAGAAAGAGCAACTTTTATAACTTAAATATAATAATTGCATATATTAGCATTTTTCAGTATGCAATTCATTTATTTAATAAAAATAAAAATTTCTAAATTATTTCGAGTTTGTATCAATCGACGTGTGTAAAAAAGGCGAAAAACAGTTTGGATATACCTATATCCAATTTTTTACACATATCAAAAAATCTGATTTTTGTATAAAAATTGGATTTTTTCGAACCCTGGTAGAGATCCATGGAATCAGATCAATGAAGAGATCCATTTACCCACCACAGAGGAGGTTAGTCAAAATCGTTGAACAAACTGAAGGCTTTAACAAAAAGTGCATTTTGGAGGTTTTTACTCGAATGGAAAAATCGCCAACATAAGTGTGTTATATTAGATGGGGATTAATTTGAAAGGAACCTTAACAATATTAATAAATAAATAGTATTTTATAAATAAACAAAAATTCTGCAAACTACTTTATTAAACTACGTACAAAAATATTATGTAAGCAACATTCCCTCTAATTTTCTATTATGTGTGCGAACTATAAACACATCTGAGCAGTAAATTTTGTACAAAAAAATATCTTTTTTTAAATATCAGGATGATTTCATTATCTTATGTTACTGAATTCTACCTTAAAGTATATAAGACTTTGCCTATTTTGTTTTTATACTAATTTTTACTTCACTGAAACACTTAAACAAAGTCTTTCACCAAAAAAATCTATCGCAGTCATTTGGTTAGTCAATATTGATTTCATTATCACATATTGAAACAATAATGAATACTGATAAATCAGTGACTTTATTTTTCCCCAATTTATTCAAAAATTCATATAACTGACTATAATGATACCTGTAATCCTGAAACTGCAATGCAGCTAAGTAGCTTTTAAGTAGAAATGTCAGCCATAAAGGTAGTGAAAGCGTAGCAAAATATCCCAAAAAACACAAATCAAAAGGTAAATCCCAAGAATTTTTTAACAGATGTAGTTTTAATGCAATTATGGTCAATAAGAATCTGTCAAAAGAAGCGAGACTAGCGGTACATAATGGCGTTCTAGTGCCAACCCTGATGTATAGAAGTGAAACCTGGAATTGGCAAAAGAGGAATGAAAGTAGACTGAATGCAGTAGAAATGTGGGCACTAAGACGTTTGTGTTGAAAATCTTTGGTCGATAGAGTGAGGAATGAACAAATAAGAAGTGAATGCAATGCTGGCTGTGGTGTGTTAGATAGAATAAAGAAAGGAGTGCTGAGATGGTTTGGTCATGTGGAATGTTTGAATGAGGAAAGGATGGTTAAGAAAATATATGAGGCGAGTGTTGAAGGCAACAGAAATGAGGGCGTCCACAAAAGACCTGACGCGATCAGATACTACAAGTATTTAAGGATGGCTCTGTTAAAAGCCGCAACAACCATAGAACTTGTATGAGAAGATGTATGAATGTGGCCAAAGCAAAAGTGGTGTAGGATAGAAGAGTGTGGCGTTCAATCCTCTCTGCCTACCCGGCGTGATGGTTAGTTAGTTAGTTTTAATGACCACTGTTACGCTAAACCCAAATCACAAGAATACAGTAATTGTAGAAGTGAATTAATTACCAGGAAGGTTCTGCATGTGCAGCGAGAGTGAGAGCATCTTGCAGCTGCTGATGTAGCTTTCCAGTGAGTTTTTTACTGAGCAGCGCATCGGGAGGCAGTAGAAGTGATGGGGCCGTGCAGCGTAATGCTCGCACCACGCTCACCACCTCCCATAAGGCGCACTCCCAACCACCGCTGCACGACAGGCCTGCAATATCAAGTGATAGGACTGCAATTACAGAATCTCAGGAATATGTAAAACATTTATCAAACAAAAAATCTATTCAAGAGCTGCATAAAACATTATGACATTTACTTTTTTTTTTTTTTAAATATAATATCAACCTAAAAGATTTATGGATAACATTTTTACATAATACAGGAATATCATTATAAAGGAATATATAATGATATTCCTATATCATTATATATAATATATAAAATAAATATCAAATAAAATAAATAAATAAAACAACCGTCTTGGAGATTGATATAATTATGTGTAGACTGAAAAAGTAGAGGTAATGCACATACCGGATAAAATTTCTGTAGATTCCGTTAGCGTGTTAGGTTCATCATCTTCCTCTATTGCAGGTTGTATGACTGTGTCTGTAGACGCCACAGTTGTCTCAGTTCCATCTGCTTCTTTGTAAATTAAACTGGAAAAACATGATCGGTATAATACACAGATATAAGATAGGCCAATAGGTTAATAATTTTACTGGTCAATGAATCTGCATTGTACTTATTAAATTGATTGTTAAAAGATTATGTTTAATTCTGTATCTTTATGCAGGCACAACTATACAATAAAATAAATTATATTTATAAAGGCAAAATACACGCAGAACTCAGAAGTATAGATGGATGGGAAAATGAGAAAAGACAATCTAATCTGGAAACGGAGGTCCTAAATGAGAAAAACTATCTCTACTATGATTATTCGAAATTCGGCAATTAGAATTTTTTAAAAACACAAAATCTAAAATGTTAATTTCGTAGCTGATTAATCCGTTATTTCGGAAAACCCCTGAAATTGTCAGTTTAAGATAATTTTTAGAGCCTTGCACAATACAGCAGTACATTTTTACACCATATATCAATACACTTTTACACCACATGATTAGAATTATTTTAAAATTTTACAAAATTGGCATCATGCCTGCATGTGCCGGAGTACTTGTCCACGCACTGCGGGCTTAAACCTCTGCTCATTTCTCTATATCCACCGCCGCCGCTCACCGATAAGTGTATCAATACATTAATATAAGCAGACGATGCACATTGATAATTTTCATATAGAACAATATTAGCAAACGCTGTACATAGGTAATTGTAAAATACATCTACATGCCGATAATTGTAAAATAGGTTAAAACTATAAGTTTTCGCCTCGGTCTGTGTGGATATTTTCTCTTGCTTTATTTTCTCATAATAACATAGCGTAAGATGTTTCCACAGAACACATGAAAAAAAAATATTACACGCATGTTGCTTAAAAATATGTTATTTAATTCCACTGGATCAAGACTTACGTATATATATTATCAAATAGCCTTTTGTGCCTATCTTGTCGTGAGGTACCGACCGCCGCAGGACTGGCAGCCTGCAGGGACTGCGCTGCCCTGAATACTGTCCAGTCCGGATGGCGCCACAGCGGTACAGGAGCCAAGGGTGAGCCAGGAGCACCCAGCCAGAGACACAGCCCGCGCGTGGGTGGGGCTCCTTCTACCGCACCTGACCAGTCCGGGGGTGAGGAAGGATCCGTGCCAGGAGCCGGCACATCCAGATCTGGTGAAATGATAATCATTATAATGATATTTCAGTCTGGGGCAAAACTCATAAATCAACACATCTTGGAGCAATGCAATAAGATAGTCACTAAATGTGTACATTCAGTTTACATTCTCCCCAGTGAGTGTCTGTATTTATAACCATTGTAGTAATTTATCAAATAAATCAGTGTTGTAGATTTCATAGTATGTATACAAAATTATTTGACTACAATTAGGACCGGTTGTTTGTTTAATCAGTAGGTAGTAAAAATAAAAATTAAGAAATATGCATGTATTTTAAAAAATGGCAAATTTCGGAAATCAATCAGCTTTACTTGTTCTTCCATCTCAAAACAAACTCATAGATGAAAACATGACAATATTGTTTTTTTTTATCTGATTTGCATAAATATTTCTTATACATGATTAGCTGTAACATAGAAGTATTGTCAAAGATGACGGTACTTTTATAAGTCGGTTCCTAAGGAGGCTTTCTTTTTTATATAAATAAATAAGTATTTATTTATTTATATAAAAAAAAAAAATAATAAAAAAGGAGAAAAAAAAATTTACTATAGAGAAGAAACAGATTTTAAACAAGGTCACGACCAGACAGACAATGAAATTATTATAATTGTGATTAGTTTTCTCAAAATATGTTCTATTGTATCAAATTAAAAATCTAACCATTAAAATTAAAATGATATGCAATGGCACTAGTAGGTAATTCATTAAATAATGTACAATCGATTAAACAACATGGCTACACACATATGTATTATGATCCGCATGATATTACTGTGATAAAATTGGAAAAATTAATGTTTTATGACCGTCTGTTTTCAGGGTGTAGGAATACCAACCATTTTATTTTTCCCATTTTACATAAAAAATAATGCGCTTTAATATTTTGTTGACGCTGAACGAATTAATTGTTAACACCTTGAAAGTGTTAAAAATGCATAGAACACCACAATTTTCAAACTGGAGAAATAAAAAAACTTAAGACAACATTATTGTCACAAAATTTTGTTCATCAAAAAATGTCACAAACATTTGTGACAACAGGATGTACTGTGAAATTCAAATGACGGATATTCTTATAAAAAACTCGCCCCAATCTACAATGAAAATTGACAGAAGACAGTGAGGCCGATATTAAAAAATCTAACCTTTGTAAAATTTGATGTGAAATAAAAACTTGTATAAACCAATAAATAATAAAAAATCTTTAAAACTTGTAAAAATCTATAAGTAATTTGATCATAAAATCACAGCCCAAATCTAGAAAAAAATATCATAATTATCATACCGGTAGTCTGATTAACGTTGGTCCTTCCAGGTCTGGGATCGAAGGCAGGTATGAGTGCAGAAAACTGCCTCTTGAGCACAAAATCATCATCCCAGGAGCGTCTCTTGGCCCCGGTCAAACCCCCTACTCCAGCCCCAGCGCGGGCTGCAGCTTCCAAGGCTTCTTCCTCCATCAGCGAGAGAAGGTTACGGGATACCATTGCCTGCAAATGCATGTAGGAACATTACTTGAATTTTCTGTTAAAAATCCCCATAAGAGCCATTCAGCGTCTTCTAAAGATCTATGTTATTTTTTTGCGTGCTTTTTAAGTGAGGCCTAAAATAGAACAAATTTGTGAGAGACAAAATGCAAGGGTCTATCAAAGACGTTCAGATGAATTCAATAAAATAAATTCCGCATTGTAGAAACATAAATGGTGATGATCTTTCACGATCCATATTTAAATATTAAACTAACAGCATTTGACACATTTTCATAAATTGCAGTACATATATTATGCACATATTATAGACAATATTTTTATAGTGACATGAAAAAATTTGTGAAATTTTGCCTCCATGGTATCTCCAGAAAGGGACCAGGGAGTCCCTAAATCCGGACCCGCCGATTGTACATTGTTCGCCTGCTTTCTTAAAAACGTAATGTTTTCAAAAAATTTCTAGACTATAAATGATGAAGCAATTGTTTTATAAAGAAATGTTCAAACCAATGGATGGACCTCTTGATAATGCGGATCATCTTCATTATTGTCATCCATCCCGTCATCTCCTTCGTCATCATCATCTAGCTCAGCCAGCAGCGCCGGTGCACGGCAGGATTCCAGGAAGTCTTCCAGTGAAACCTGTAGACAAGAGTTGAATTAGACATGAATCAATTAGGACTATATGAATTTTAATAATTTTCAGTGTTGTACTGTTTAAAATCAGATGTCACCGTTAATGGAAGCTTTGAATAAAATGGTATGGATCCTTTCCCTTACCTGTTCGCTATCGCTGCTGGTGGACGTGAGGCTCATGGTGAGTGCCTGCCCCAGGCAACCCGGTGGTGGTGGAGCCCCAGGTCCAGAAGCCGGAGGGGGCCCGGAGGACAGACTGGGGTAACTTTGTGCTGCCGACAACAGTCCCCCAGGGAAGTTAGTGGACAGGGCTAGGCGGACAAGGCTGGACACACAATTGGGACCCCTACAACAATCATCAAAATCACTTTAAAAATTGATTTGCAATATCATGAGATCGGGTAATTAATCACTAATTTGTGGAAACATTGCATAATTTGTCCAGTGACATTCCTTCTTATTCTCAGGAAAGCAATGTTGTTATATTGGTAGCACACAAAACAGACAGGTCGTATGCGTAAAGTTTGTATGAGAAATGTCAAGACATCTGTCAAACGCCAAAATCGACAAAGTGTACAGTGTTACATAATAGCGATAAAAACATGATTGTATACTTTATTGCTATTCTGCGAATAGGGGGATAGTGAGTTATTATAAAAACAAACGATAATCTCGATGTACGAAAGTAAGCATAAAGTACAAAAATATACATTAAATTGACTGACTGAAAATTAATAGCAGCAGTTATAATTATATGCATGTTCGTGTGAAACCTCCTTTACACGTTTCGTCCACACTGCCGCAACCTTAGTAAAAAAAAATAGTAGAAATAATACAGTTTGTTCTAATTATTCTGTATATTTACTTCTTCTGTTACGTACCTAGGAAAGAGATGAGACGCCGCGTTATTGGTGTGATTCTGCTGTGGAGGCTGAGCTGGAGATCTAAACCTGGCCATGGCGGCAAAGGTCTCCAACAGACCGTGGGGCTCGGCTCCTTGTCCACTACTGGCCCCGCCCGGTCCAGTCGTCCCCCCACTGCCCCCACCACCACCACCCGTTAGGTTGGGCTCGCTTGCGCTCATAGCGGATGAACGGGGAGATTCTTTTTTATCACAGCATTCTGAACCCATTTGACTATCACACTAAAAAGTCGTAACATTTGATTAATTTCATTAATACTATCATAATTCTTATTTTCGTCTCCATAATTAAATTAACATAAAAATTATCATTCTGCCTGACCTAAAAAATATTTTTTTAAATATTACTTCCCTCGATATGTTTTGATTTTGTAAGGAAAAAAATTTTTAGTGCAAATTTATCTTTATTTTTGTGAACCAGCAATTAAGAATCTAAAACAATAATTTAATGTTGTATCAAACTACAATCATAAAACAAATGTTTTAGTGATACATATTGATAGGCATAAAATATTCTTAGGTTTATTAATTGCTTACAGAAAAATGTCCAGTTTCAAATTCTTCACAACTTGCATATTCTGACATAATATAGCTCAATAACTGCATATCTGGTAACCATACTTGAAATGAACAATGAGAGTAGTGCGAAATTTAATGACAACCAAAACATTGTAACCTGTATATCACCAAAGTAATTGAGCAAAAAGAAAAAGGAATCGAAGTGCATTTTCTAACCAAAATTACTTTTTTTAAAGCTATCAAAATAACCTTGAGTTTTAACATGATTACTACCATGAATGGATTATGCTATGAAATGAAGATCATGGCGTGCCATAAGTTCTTATAATTATTCAATAAACGGTGATGTCGCAAGTGGAGACCAGCTGCTAGCAAATTTGTTTATGTCCATACAAATGATTTAAATTGATGATCAAAATTATTTTCTGTTTATTTTGATGTAAAATAAGAACACTACCAAAATAAAATTGGCTTTCACGTAATGTTGCTATTAGACCTTGCGGACACCTATGTAGACATTGCCGAACACCTATGTAAGATTGCAGACATTGCCAAACAGTGGCCATGACCAGTTCATTGGAATTAACGAAACAGAAAACAGCAATCTAAGTGTTCTATATCCTTGTGCAAGGTCCCATGAAAAATGAGGTAAATAAGATTATCAAATTTGATATGAGCTTTGTTAAAAGTAATAATAATGTAGATTTTTTCTTGGTTTAAAATGTTTTTAGTTGGTTACAATGTTTTGGTAGGAATGTTAGAATTGTGTAATATGTATTGGTATATTTAGTAGAACCCAAGCCAGTATTACCGAAATATGTAACTGTGGTGTTGGTCTCAGGTTAACAAGCAATGCACCAGATAGCTCACTGGAGAGCAAGCTGTTTGTGTTGTTTCGAACAGCTTCTCCACTGGATGCTTTATCCGATATCTATAAATGATAAATGGTTGAGGAACATGATTGATAACAACAAATGCAACAACACCATCAAAACGAGCACTCTTTACTTGAAAAAGAAAACTTCAATTATAGCCCATTTAGTCACATAACCTTTTAAGCTATGGAATTAAGTATGTTTGTTAATTTCTCATTTTTTATTTAATATTAATAAAAGCTACATATGTACATAAAACTGTTTCATAGATTGAAGTCCTGTATATGGATTCAGTCTTTTAAATATGTCACATTAGACTTTTACATAAATTTGCCACGTTAAAATATTGATTACCATCAGTTGAAGGCGTTCCTATAAAAAAGGTCTATACAGGTATCCCATAACTAGTAGCAAAAACTTAATAGGTTGATGATAATTCCTGCCTTGATAATGAGTTAAAAATATTGAAGCAACCGTGACCCAATATCTACAGTTATGGAGATATGCAACATCAAAGTTTGCATTTTTTCAATATTTCTGAGTTATTTTTTGAAAAATTCATTCGCTTCAATACAAATCGAATAAAATTATAAAAACCTTAACAAAATTAAAAACAGAATTTTTTACAAGGTTTTTTTTTACGTCTATTGCAATTTTTATGTCAATTGACAAGTGAATATTAGAAAATAAAAATAAAAACAGAAATTCTGGTTATTTATTGTAATAAGTGTCTTTTCTCTCTCCAGTAAAATTTTGTTTTTGCATATAGACCCTTTTCATAGGGACGCCTTCAGATATTCGGGTAACGTTATTTTTAAAAACAGCTGATCATGTTCAATATGAAAACAGTAAAAAAATTGAATCATTATTATTGGTAGGTAGTAAGAAAATACATGCATCGAACTGGAGATATGTATGTAGTAATATGGATCAAATTGCACAAATTAATTAATAAATGTTGATTACTCACATCGACATTGAGCGAGGTGTGGGGATCCTTAGCTGGGTAGGGTTTGGTGATGTCTGTGATGGTGGTGGCTGCTAGGGGAGGTGGGGGAGGAGGCCGTGCCCCTTCCAAAGCCTCCCCCAATGTGAGTGACTCAACTATCGTGGCCAGATCTGCTTATTTTATTATAAAAAAATCATAATTTTTATTACAAATAAAATATAAATAACATGGTTTTGGGAACTGCTTTTAATGTTGTATGTACTTTGTGCTTAGAAAGCATTTTTTGTTTTTCTTGTACTTTTTACTAATTTTGTTTTTCATTGAATTTAATGTAGTTAGTTAGGTAAGACACATTTATCCAAATGTAGTCGCTTATTACCTTTTTTATTTTCTTACAGGTAGAATCCTACCTAAATTATGAGTCAAAAATGTTCAATCAACAACGTCCTAAAATCAATAGTTATGGAGATAAACGACTTCAAAGTTTGCATTTTTTTCAAAATTATTTCTGACTTATTTTCTGAAAAATGTTTGACTATCATTAGAGTAACTTATATTGAATATTGAAATTTCGTTTGCTAAAATTATTAAAACCACGCAAAAAAATTGATCAATTTTTTTTATATTTCTTCCAAAAACAGCATTACTTTGGACGAGTTTAATATCTATTTCCACCAATGGGAAAAACCTTGGTACATGTACATAACGTCCGATGAAAACTATTTTGAAGGTAATTAAATTTTAAAAAAGTCGAGTCAAATATGAACACGATTTTTAATAAAATAATTCTGATTGTTTTTGTGTAATAATGAGAATTATTTGTATAAAAAACTCACATTTATATCAAGAAAATAGTCAACCCTGGGAATTTTCAACACATTCACACTGGTTTGATAGATTAAAATTTTCGACGCTATAAAAAATAACAAACAATTTGCTCATAAATTTTCAGCTCTTTTACACTAATAACTAAGTTGACAGATGCATTACTTAGCACCAAGATGGTAAGTCAAGATTTCATATTCAATTCCTAATGGAGACAGAGACAGCACACAAGTGCATGGTTTTAAGGTTCGAATCTTTGTATTTCTTTCTGGCAGGAAATGTTCATTTAAAAAAATCAAAGTATAGTCCGTGTGGTAATAAAGAAACGTGGTAATACCTGTATTAATGTGATGCGTGGAATTGTTAATCGTGGAAAGGTCTACAGTGTGCGGTGGTGGATGAGGTAAAGAGACATCGGCAATAGCCTCGGCCGCTTGCTTGGCTGACAGATTGTCTGCTGATGCTGCTTGGTCTGTTGAGGCAACGGATACCTGTGAAAATTACAAATTATTAACAAAAATATAATAGATCTTTATTTATGTATTAAGAATCCAAATTTACATTTTTCAAATAAGAGCTAGACGGACATCCGTTTTGCAAACTATGAAATGTGTCAAATTGCGTCGATAGATCATGCCCTTTCGAAACGTGAGCGAGGTAGTTGTATTCGTTGCTAAAACAGTAAGGTTTTGAAAGAAAGAGATGGTCATATATTCCTCGATTTTGAGCGCCAGCGGAATACCTTGGCGTCAAAGATATTTTTTATGAAAAAGTAAATGGGCCGCGAAGGAGCGTCCGTCTCTACAGATGGCATGCGGAATCTGATTTTAAAACTGCGTCATTTGTTGACATATTTCACACATTCGAATTTTTATTTTTACATATTAATGAACGTGTTTTTAATAAAAAAAAAACTAACTCTTAAATGAGGCTTGAAGTCTCAAGCAAGTGCAGGAGAAAAAAAAAGCATTTGAAAATCATAAAATGTAAAAACTTCTTACAACTTTATATGTATAAAAAAGCATATTATGCGTACATATAAATATTCATCAAAAGTTTGTCTCGCCTGGGACACTAAAAGGATTTTTTGGCCACGGCCTGAGAATTAATGCTTATATTTTCTTAATTATTGCATATAATGTTCAGTTTATTACTTTTATATAAGAACAAAGGTTCTATCTAAGTTATCGCCCTAAAAAAATTGCAGATCATCATATACATTCTGATATAAATGAATAATTAAAAAAAACAATTTCATAAAAAAAATGACAAATTATGCACTTGCAGTGAATGTGCCCCTTAAATTTTTTTTTGGAATTGCCACTCAACTAGCCCTTGGCGCGTTCCTGAGTGTCAGTGTAGTTTTGTAGCTTTATTTCTGTATAACAATTATTTGAAATAATATGTCAAACATAAAAGCATAAAACAGAAAAAAATCTGCATTGAAAACCTTATTTATTGATGCTCTATCTTCTATAATATTTATACTTGCACAGAAAGCGAAGAAGTCATTCATATGCAATATGCTGTGTAATACAATACACAATATGCTACACTAATCAAAAATAAAAACTAATTGGTAAAAGTTCATTAAGTTCATACATTTGAAAGAAAATTTTCTTCTCCACAAGATTGTGTTTGCTTTTATATTATTTTTATGTACGAGCCTTCAAAATGGAATGTCAAGTAGACAAAGGTGAGCACTTCCGACACCTCCTTCTCTTTAAATGATGAATTATTCGAGGCAAGACTGGATGGCTTGTATGGCAGAGCGATTGTAGAACGTTGCCAGGTAAATAATAAAGGAGAATGCATTTTTGTTGTGTCCTTTTGTCCTCTTCATGTTTTTCAAATTCAAAATATATAAAACTTGATCACAATACACTAATCTTACCATTTTTTTTCTGAAGCATTTGATTCAATAATAATGTCAATGGATGATTTATGTTACATTAGGATAGAGATGGAGATGCATATAACACATCAGGCACGTGCAGTGGGAACATTGAAGCATGACTTTTTTGTAGACGTATATTTTGGAAAAAAATAGAAATCTAATATTTGTGCTACAGATTTTTATGATATATCAAAATATGAATACTATGATAACAATTGTGATATAAATATTACAAAATATATGTTGTATTCCGATTTTTTTTCCAAATAATTGTTGCGATGTTCCCACTGTTCGCCCCTGATTTACATGTACACGAGGACTCTGAGGGATAAAGAAATTATCAAACCTGATTATCAGTGGCGTCAGGCAGGCTGGGCGTGGACAGAGACTTGCGAGAGTTGAGCGGGCGCTGGTGGGGTGGGCGCTGCGGACCAGCCGACACGGCCGGGGGAGCGGGACTGCCTGATCCCTCACGCTCCGCAGCCAACTTTAAGTCATACTTACCCTCAGCACCCATACGATAAGAATTGCGGCCTCCGTGGTCCCATCTAGATAGACACCAGGAGAAGAGAAGAAATTATAAACGTAAAAATTAGACCAAAGATTTGCTAAAAAGAAAAGTTTAAAACAATTGTTACGTAAATATTTTCAGTGTGAGGATTTCAGAAACAGTAAAAATCTATTAATTCAAAACCCGATAATTCGAAATTAGTGTTAATTTGAAATTTTTAAAATACACACATCTACTATGAAATTAATATTTTGGGATTTTGATAAAAATGATCACAAACATAACATAACAAATCCCAAAATGTTAATTTCATAGTAGATTAACCCCGGTAATTCATAATTCAAAATAATTTTTAGACCCTTGTACCATAAATCAATACATTTTAAGTTGCATAATTCGATTTTGTTTTGTGAAGTTATGAAAAATTAATAATGCGCGGGGGCTTTTGATCGCGCACACCCGCAGAGGGCGTCCTTAAATTATGGAATGCTCTCTATTTACACATATTATGACCCCTTAAATTGGGAGAACCTGTGTACGCTTTATTCAATTGATTAACGAGGTTCTACTGTAGTGGCAAAATGAACATTAATTACCTTGTCAAAATTGAAATCTCTTATGCTTATTCTCACCTGACGTCAATCCACCCATTATGCACATCCCCACACACAGTTCCCTCGGCGGGTGCGGGCCCATCCTGATCCCGCCACTTCCAGTCCAGCCCGCGCACCACGCGAGCACCAGCACCCATTTGACGGAACTGCCCTCGTAGTAGCCGGCGCTCCCGACGCAAACGTGCCTCTGCCTCTTTACTGCCAGCGCTGGTGGTATTTGGAGGACAGTTTGACTCCTTACAAGTAATATTGCTAGGTGTGGAAGCACCCATCTTAAGGTCTTCGCATATACCAGTTACCTTGAGTAAAAAAAGCAACATCACATTATTATATTAGAGTACGCAAACCCATGACACCTGCTACATATTTTCACAGAAAATTGTTTATATATTTATGTGGACGAAATGTATTTCAATAGCCTCTAAGGGCCAGCTGTTTCAAGTTGGATCAAAGTAAAAGTTCATTTAAAGCATAGATTTTTGCATTCTCCACCAAACAAACGATCCATTTCTGTAAAAATGTATGCTTTAAACGAACTTTTATTTTAATCCAACTTGAAGCAACAGGGCCTAAGTAGGCGATCTTTATGCTTTGTGATTGATAATTTTTATTTTATTTTGCCTGAAAATTATTGCTGCTGCAAATTCGAATACATAATTGTTGTCACAATTGTAAAAAAATATTTTCACAAGATTGTTATTGAATATCTTTACAGTGATAAAAATAAACAAGAGTACATATATACATATATTTGTGAGTGTCATGTATCGCTGCAAAATATATTAATAACGAAACGAACCTGCCCATAGATCTCAAAACCGCTTAGTGATAAATAATGTGTCTGTCCACTAGCATTCTTTCCATTCTGCTGCAAACGAACATGTCTGAAGGGCCCTTCGACGGTCAAAGCCTCTGGTATGGGCCACGTTGCAGTGCCCCCTGGTTCAGATAGCCCCCGTTCATCATTATGCTGCAGGAGGGTAACCCATGTCACACCATCTCGTGACATCTAAAGCAATAATTCAGTACAATAATAAGGGGCATTCTGAAATTCACCACCTTCAATAAAATTATTTATGAAAAGTGCTGATTTATTTAATCTTGAAAACATATACATATTTATCATAAATTTCAGAATTTATAATGAATTTATATTATTCATTCCTCCTCATTACCACATATAAACACATTATTACAACTTAAGCCTCACAGTGCATAATATCTCAAGTTTCATAGAGTTAAGCCGATGACATAAAGTATAAGAAAAAATTAACTTCTATACGTATTAGGAACCTGAAATAATGTCACTAAGAAAATGAATATACCAATAATATGAAAAATACATTTTTTATACTAGCAGTTTGCACATAATAATTTAATCAATGGTTAGATGATCATTAAAAACACTTTCATCCACAAAAGTTAGTTCAGAGATATTTAAAAAAATCAATCCCACCTGATATTAGCTATACAGTGAAAAAAAAAATTATCAGCCTTTTATAACTATGATAAAACACAGGCTACTTA
This sequence comes from Agrypnia vestita, assembly GCA_016648135.1. Taxonomy (NCBI): domain Eukaryota; kingdom Metazoa; phylum Arthropoda; class Insecta; order Trichoptera; family Phryganeidae; genus Agrypnia; species Agrypnia vestita. The sequence continues at coordinate 207,841 of JADDOH010004083.1, forward strand.
TTAAAAATTCAATCCCATTATAGTATAACTATGATAAAACTTATTGCTATGATAACATTATAACTATGATAAAACACGGGCTACTTATTAAAAATTCAATCCCTAATATTAGCTGTATAGTAAAAAAAATTTATCAGCCTTTTATAACTATGATAAAACACAGGTTACTTATTAAAAATCCACTTATTTTTAAAATCTTTGGGAAAAACTATAATGTACGAAGGTTGTTTAAAAAATAACTACAAAATGGGACCAAGAAAGTAACAATTTTATTCAATTTCTTGTGAATTCCCGGTACCATGAGTCACCCAACTTATTATTTGGTTATAAAATATATCTAAGCACTACTATAGAAGAGACCATCATAACTATAAAATTTCTCTTGACAGCAAATTTTACTAACGTCTTTACATATTCTTTTGGATGGTAAACCCTGTCTGCTTTCTTCACAGTTAATTAAACCAAAATCGAGAATAATGCATGTGTAATAGTGTATTGGAAAATGGTAAAAAAAAAATCTTAAATCTTCCAGCTTCTACCAAAGTATAACACATACTAATTTGCACGATTTTTGTTTTGGCCTACACCTACTTTGAATATAGAAGGTAATCGGGGCTTCTAAGTTTTGACTTTTTAATGGCATTTGCCTTGTATAAATCATTATTCCTCACACCTTTCTTACATTTTTTACCAATAAAATGTTTTCAGTAGCATCTTCCGCATTCATTTTATAGTTTTAAAAGATATATTTGAATCTAAAAACAACACACAGAAAATAAACGACACAAGATAGTAAAAAATTTTACATTTACAGATCAGAAAAGTCAAAGATAAAAAATATATTATTAAAACAACTTATCATATGTCCAGGAAAAAGGTTTTTTTAAAAATCAGCACATTGTTTAGCTACCTAATATCCAAGTGAAACAGCTGTTGGTTTATAAAACAAATCAAGGATATAGTAGAAATCAAAACTTTTTGAATAATAAAAACAAATCGTATAAAAGAAACATATATATAAAATATATTAAGAGTAGGATGGTATTTAAGTCAACAAACCTGGAAAAGCCAGTTTCGAAGCGCCGATCTTCCGTAACCCCTCGCATGTCTTAGGGTGTAGGCAGAAGGCACAACCCAGACTCCAAGATCTATGCTGAACCAGGCCCGCTTGTCATCACCCGTGTGACAATTAAGAGGCTGTGCGTCGCGTGATAGGATGTCTTCTGGTCGGCCATAGGGCAGACCTCGACCATCAGAGCATGAGACTGTTACGAGGCCATGTGCCCCAGGATTTACCCACTCACATGTGCCACCATTAGAGCCAATGTAGTAGATAATGCCATTCTCATCGAAATCATGCTGTAAAGGTACAATAAATATATTTTAAGAGAATTTAATTTATTCAAATCGTAAGGACAAATGCGGTAGAAGTATAATTAATTTATAATATTACACTGTGATTAGTCACTTTCAATAAAATTTATAATCAATTTTGTTTTTAACCATGTGAGTTTATAGACCAAAATAACAGGCATAGGAATAATCAATTTCCTTCATCAGGGTGATTTATTTTTATTCAGAGGTGTGGTCAACCAATAAATTTTTCAAAAGACAAAGTTTTATACATACATATATGAAGTGAAAAAATTTCCATAGATATAGGCATGGTAGAACATTTGGATATGTGGTTTGCATATTGTCGCTTAAGAAAAAAAAGTGAAGTCCAAATAAACCAGTTTTGAGATTTGAGTGTCATTTGCTGGGTGAAAAATCCTCACACAAGGCTAATTCCAGAAAAGCAAAAAACTATCACCGCACACATTAGTCTGTTTACCTATGAAAAATGCTCTAATGTCCCCAAAAATAAAAGATGATGTTTTTGTAATTATAAATTGAATAAATATGTTTTCTCCCGTGGCATCTTTATCTTTAATCATATTAATAAATGTAGTGACTTACATATTATCAAAAGAGGGAACATAGCAAATGTCGTAAAAAAAAAATTCAAAATCCTGAGTTTAAATACAATTTTTAAACTAAGTACTTTTTAAAATTAGAAAAATATACAACAGACTCCCGACCATCTGAGATCTGATTAACGGTGATGTGGATTGACTGGAACGAATTTTAAAAGTCACTGAAAAATATTTTTTTTTTGAAAACATTCCACATTGCTCATAACGCCCAACCACGTTTTTAGACTCAAAAACCAGCAATCAGTCGTGTTCGAAAAGTGATCTCTCAAAAAACTTATTTTATGTTTATTATTTAGTTTGTTTTAATACCTTATGAGAGTTTTTGTTACTTCTTTACAAAATATCACGTAATTCATGATGGCGGAATTGCTTGCCATCATGAACTGTCAGGGGTGCCACAGTTTCTTTTTTATTTGCGCGGTCAAAGAATTAAAAGTTAAAATCAAGACAAAAATTAACCAGCGATAAACAAGTTACATGTGAATTCATGGTTCAAGGTTCAAAATCAAGCCAAAGCAAATTTACAAAATTGATACAACCGATTTGACAGTGATGAAGAATTTTTCGAATAAATGTTATCAAATTGTGAAAAATTAACGGGTTATTGGTTTATTCAGATGAAAGTGTAGCCAATCACGAAGTATTAAGATGTTTTACAACGTTCAATGAATTATACTGTGCAACATAATAATAATGACGGGGAGGAATATGAGTCGATTTCTTCGGAAGAATCGGAATGTCAAGAAGAGCAGACGCATTCATCTTTACTTTCTTATTTCTCTGAGTGAGTCATTCTTTTTCTGTTCTCTTTTTTAGTGAAGTGGATAATGATTGTGCGAAAAAAGTAATCGTAAGTTAAGTAATTGAGGTAATCGGGAGTCTATTGTATTTGCATATATTAGAATTTTTTTAAACCAGTTACTTAAAAGATTGCCAAATAGCATAATTTTTAAAGTAACTTTTGTTTTTCCTAAAAAGTTTAATAAAATGACTTATAACATGATGTTTCTTAAGCGACAATATGTGCTAAACTATATTGCAAGTTAAGTGACATATTTCTGTGTGTGCTGAGCAGCTTGGCGATGCAGGACTTATTGAATTTATATTAAAAACAATACATAAACTGTCGCTATATTCAAAATACTATTGTATTATATATGTTACAGTGAATCTGATTTTCTAGTGAGTCCATCATTCACTGGCATTTTAGAGAAAGTATATTCAAGGTCATTCTTATCATATTCAAAGAGTTTTTCACCAGTAGAAATGAATACAATATTTTAACTTGCACTTACTAGTGAATTTATTGGTTTCCGAACTGTCAAAAATTAAATTTGACAAGTCTGAAATCCGTTTCCGTAAAAATCTATGCTTTTAAATGAACTTTTATTTATCCAAATTGAAACAACCGGGCCTTGAATAACAATTTAATAAGTCATTACGTGAACAAGGTTCTTACTGCATTATTAATTTCTTCTGTGCAAATCAACATTATGTAGGTAACGGATATTATTAAAATAGTCATTTTGAAGTGTTGAAAGTTTCGTCTGCACCAATTCTTCATTATATGATTTTATAACAAGACTCTAATGGCACATGGACCTTGTTTTTCAAAATTTATTTTGCGTTTTGTGTCTCATTCTACACTAGTCTAGTCCAAAGTCATCACAAAGCGACAGTATTTCTAATTTTTATCCTTTGAGCGATAGCATATTCTCTATTCTGTGGCGATAGTTCTGTTTCTCGAACTGTCACACTTCTGGACTGGTCTTTGATATTCAATGATTAGTTTAGGTAGGTAACTAAAACGTAATATATTTTTTAAAATTTTAATCGCGAACACTTACGAAATTCTGATCATCTTATAATTCAAAAGACAGTCGATTAAACTCATAAAAATGATACGGTGCGAGCAAGCTTCACGTCTGTCACCGACGTCGAGCCGAGTAAGTTTGCGAACTTAAAAACCGCGCACTTTATGTTGTACGTCTACCACCCGTGCTTACACGTGCGCAAACAAGAAACGCAAACGACATTAGACACATTTTTGATAAAAAGATAGAAAATTGGAAATGCGGAAGAATCTGAATGATTTCAAACGTAAATGGATGACTTAGAATCTCTTTGATTTTTGTATTTTTCGCATCGAGTGTTTGTTACTTGACGCACTTTTAAAGGTTCATTTAAAATTAATAATACCGGGTGTATGTTTATTTATATTTCTATATTTGTAAGAAATAAACTTTTGTTGTATTGTTATAAAAAAAACATATTTAATAAACTTAATTGACAAAATACATATTCATTAATAAAAATTTTCCCTTAACCCCCCAATATTTACATGGTGACATAACCTCGTTTTGTTCCGGCAGTCGTCAGATATCATAAAAAACCCGAGTGCGCGATCTTTCAGCCGACACCTTACTTCGCGATTCGTATTCGTTTTGCGGTGCCGCTGTCCTATTTTAATTTAGGAGTTAAAATAGGACTGCAAAATGAATAAAAATCGCCTAGTGTAGTGCCACCTTTATACTGTCTACGCTTTAAGAATTACGTGTACAAATTGATGGTTTCACCGATATATTGTCTATGCTTTATACTGTCTACGCTTTAAGAATTACGTGTACAAATTGATGGTTTCACCGATATATTGTCTATGCTTTGAGTAATGTATTTTCACGGATTATGTGTAGTGAATCTGAGAATTCGTTGATTTAGATGTTTTCACTGCCCCCACTCTGCCCGACCGGGAAAAGTACATTTTTACTAGTGAAAGTATAGTCTCACTAAAAATGCAAATTC